>JAKUHH010000040.1:530544-615675 GCA_022701365.1 Mycocentrospora acerina
GGGGGGGGGGGGGGGGGGGGCAAGGCTTTGAGATTCCAGTAGAGCGACGTAGAGAATAAAAGACAAGTCTCATGAAGGGATTTTTGAAATTTTTGTGCGGAAAAAAAAAGGCAGGAGTTTCCATGGTGAAGGGGGAGGGCGGGGACTAGATGGAGGAAGGAAGGTTGGGGGGGTTTGGAAAAGAAAGCTTTTGCAGAAGGTGGTGAAAGGTAGTGTAATAAGGGGGGATGGGAATGGGAATGGGAGAAAGATATAGTTGGATGGGGTGTTCTGGGTAATGTGTTCTCGCAGAAGAGAAGAGAAGACAGGAGAATACAACAGAGGAGCGGATAGGAAAAGGAACAAAAGATGTAAACAGTGATATGAATCGAAAGAGAAGAAGGAAGGAAGCATGACTTTCAATGGGTATATTCAACTCAATGTCATCACTATGCTCTCACGCAATGCTTTTGGAGTCCTACCACTCAACGCCCAACGCCTATCGTACAAGCCCTACGTTTGTCTATCCGTCTAGCACTCCGCTTTCCTTCAGACTCCTGAATAGCTCGGGCTCGAGGAACTTGCTGATTGTGACATCCTCGGCGAGACCCTTCCTTCGTCGTGTCTTGAGCACAAAGTCTCTTGCGAGTTGTTGCGCGGTGGCGGGCTCGAGGGGACGTGTGGAGATTTCCTTGTCGAGTGGGTCGCCGGGGACAATGGACCAGCGGTCGAAGACAAGGGAGAGGGAAACTTGGCCTTGGGTATGAATCTGTGGTAGTGTTAGTGAGTAGTTTACAGATGGATGTACTTGAGAATGAACTTACCCTGAGATCGGTCTCGAAACCGAAAGAGTCAATCACTGGAATGAGACCTCGGACGTTGTACAGCGGCGTACCGGCAATCGGGCCATCTTGCAGGACGTGTCCTCGCCTTCGGGCAAGAACCGTATATAGACTGCTCTTGGTATCTGCGGGACCGGTCATACTGCATGCGTAGACGGGCTCCATCAGCCTCGGACTCGCCATCAGGAAACTCGAGTAGCATGCACGTCGACTGGTAGGGATGATTTGACCGCCTCCACGGAAGATGGCTTCAGGAGCGAGCTCGACGTCTGTAATGCGGAACTTTGTATTGCGAATGGGCTCTTCGCAAAGAGGACCTTCACGCGTTGCCCAGCTGAAACCTTGCCGTAAGGTATCGCGGACTGTGCGGAGAGTCTTCGTGTCGACCTCGGAGGGAAGTGTATCGTTTTGCAGGATGTTCGCTCCCATGTCGTCTGGCCCAAAAGCCCAAATGTTGCGCGACGCGAGCAGATCGTATCCGTAATTCTCTTCGAAAAACTTGCCAACCACACGTACGGGATCTTTGATGTTCACTTTGCCAGCTTCAATGTCCTCCGCGATACCTGGATCCAGTGGCTCGGCAATCATGGTGAGTTTGTTCTTCTTGTTTGGTGTAAGGGCGTAGCATTTGATCGCGGACATTTCAACAACAGTTTCACAGAATCGAGTAACCGGGTCGGAGACCTTGATCTCCATATCAGCATACAACCGTCGCAGATCGTGCAATACACAGTCCATGTACAGTTCGCCTGTACCGAGCACAACGTGCTCTCCTGACTCTTCGACCTTTGTGGTGATGAGCGGGTAGGACTTGTTGATCTTACGGAGGCCGTCCAGCATCTTGGGAAGTTCAGAGGGGTTAATGGGTTCTACGGCGACCTTGAAGACGGACTCGAAGAAATGGCGGATGGGTCGGAAGATGTAGGCATCTTCATCATCGGGAAGCTTCGAAGCCACGATTGTTGCCGTCTTGACAATCGAGTTGTCAACGCCGCCGAGCAAGACCCAGTTACCTGCCGGAACACCGCTGACCGGGATGTTGTATCTCGACTGGGCTATCCATGTGTCTGTTACTGTCGCAACGACCATGTCTTCCTCGTCTTCGAGCGTGTAGCCTTCGCCGAGCACACGCACAGATTGCGGCGACTTGGCGATACCACTCAGGACTCGCCCCAAGGCAGTAAACGACTTTGCGTCTGTTGCGTTGAAGAGCTTCGTGACGTGG
The DNA here is from genome assembly GCA_022701365.1 of Mycocentrospora acerina. Lineage (NCBI taxonomy): Eukaryota > Fungi > Ascomycota > Dothideomycetes > Pleosporales > Mycocentrospora > Mycocentrospora acerina. The sequence goes on from JAKUHH010000040.1 coordinate 532,591, forward strand.
ATAACCAAAGGTCCATCCTGGTCGCACTTCTCCATTGCCTCGGCAGTCTTTGTGTCCAAGGGCCCTGTGTAGTGTCTCTGGAGCAGTCGCTTCGCGCCTTCCGTGGGCGATGGGATGTGTTGTGTGACCATGTCGACGAATCCGAGAGAGGGTCCAAAGTACTGCTGGCACACCAATCGCATGAGCTCCTTTGCGTCTGTCTTGTACTCTGAGGGCTTCAGTCGTATGCCCAAAGCCTCGAGAGTGTCCTTGAGATCGGCCGAGCTCTCGCTGAGCGTGTGAGAGTAGATTTTGTAGACGGGCTCCAGAATCCAGTGCACAAACGAACGCTGTGCACCTTCCTCCTGTGCCTTGCGGCTGAATTTGCGGCTGCCTGGGTTGTAGAAGATGTCGCCCCACAGTCGCATGGCGAACTTGTCCACATCCAGACCCTTCAACGGCACACCGAATCCAGGAAGTTTGGTGGGTCCAGGGTAGAAGTCGGCGTACATTTTGGCAAACGACTGGATCGTGAAGCACCAGCGCATGCTCGTACAGGCGAAAGCGACGTTGCCCTTTTCGGGGCTGAGGCGTCTGCTCTCGCCGCGCCCTGGGATGGTGTTCTCGATGACGGTGTTGACCTCCTCGATTACGTGCTTGATCTTGAAGTAGGCGTCCTTGGGTGGGAGCTTCAGTTCGAGGATCAGGCGGTCCATCTTGTTGATGACCAATGTCAGAGGCAGGTCCTCGAGCACGGCGTGCTTGATAATCAGCTCCGTGTTGACCTGCACGCCCTCGACCACGTCGACTACCAAAACCACACCATCGACCAGGCGCAACGACGCTGCCACTTCGTCGGCAAAGTTTACGTGTCCGGGAGTGTCGAGAATGTTGAAGAGATGCGACTTGAGCTTGGTGTTTTGCAGGACCAGGCTCATGGGCGCGGCCTTGATGGACAGGCCCCGCTCACGCTCGAGCACGTGTACGTCGGTGTATCGCAGCTGCTCCTCGCGCTGGCGGCCCTTTTTGCTGTCGAGGCGGTCCTGGATGTCGTGCGTCTCCATGACCAGCATGTCCATGAAGGCGGTTTTTCCATGGTGCAGGTGTCCCGCAATGGCAATGTTGCGGATCTGGTCAGGGAAGTTCATCAGGTCCGTCAGCAGCTCGCGCGAGTGGTGCACGGGCGGCAGGTCGGCCTCTTGGGCAATGAACTTTTTCTGAACAACGGGGGCGATGATGGGCTGAGCCAGCGACTGCGTGTCCTCCTCCTGCACCAGCACCTCGACGTCGGGGCCGTAGACATCAGAGGCCGAGGGGTAGTACTGCTTGTCTTCGTGGAGGACGACGGCGTTGGAGGGCCCCTCGTCGACGCGCATCAGCTGGCCATGGTTGGCGTCGGCGTCGTCGTCGTCATTGTCGTCGTCGTCGGCGTCCAGCACGTAGGCGTCGGCGGCGTCGGCGTCGGCGTTGGACTGGACATCGTCGTCGGACTCGGCTTCCCCAATAAAATTCCCGAATCTGGATGGGGTCAGTGGCGCGGCGCGGCGGGGCGGGACGGGCAGGGTGAAACTCACTCGTCGTAGAGGTCGTCCATGGCTGCGGGTGGACGTGAGGAACGGCGACGCGATGATGCGCGGCGAGCTCGAAGCTATCCGCAAAAGTTCCAGGCTTGGCGGCAGTGCTAGCGCCAGACGGGCGGTGAGCGAGCGAAAGTCGGACGGGGACAGGGATGCGGCCGCGAGCGCGATCTATGCCGCAAAGACGAGTGGCAGCATATTTCACAACTCGCTGTTCATAAAGGGCCGCCCTTGCTGAGCTGGTGTGGAGTAGTTTGTTGAACGTGCCATTCTTCCTCGTCTTCTTCGTCTTCTCCTCCTCCCCGTCAACATCACCACCCACAACACCGTCGCCATCCCCATCACCGTTCCCACTCCCCCACCACCACCATGTCGTCCCTCCCGCCCGTCTACATTGTGTCTGCCGCCCGCACGCCCACGGGCATGTTCTTGGGGTATGTTTTTGCCCGCGAGGGGTACTCACCCTATTCCCCGTGCTCGCCCTGCTCACCACACGCAGCTCCCTCTCGAGCCTGACGGCTGTCCAGCTGGGTGCCCACGCCATCAAAGGTGCGTAGTTTAGTTTGTGTGCTCACGTGCATGGCAGTCATCATGGCAATCATCATGGCAGTCATCATGGCAGTCATCATGGCAGCCATCGTGGCAGCCATCACGTCAATGTCAATGTCAATGGCAGCGATGCTGTCCACGTGCATGGCAGTCATCACGCCAACATCCATGGCAGTCGTCACATCAATGTCAATGACAGTGACGACAACAACAACAACAGCAGTGACACAACAAACTAACACACGTGTCCAGCTGCCGTCGAGCGCTCCGGCATCCAGGCCAGCGAGGTGCAGGAGGTGTTTGTGGGCAATGTGCTCTCTGCCAAGTAAGATATTCACACACCCGTCCACCCATACCTACACCCACATGTATACATATACACATGTAAATATGTGTGTATATATTTAATATATATACATGTACGTGCAACACAACTAACACCCCCAGCCTCGGCCAGAACCCCGCCCGCCAGTGTGCCATTGGCGCTGGCCTGCCCGAGTCGACCATTGCAACCACCATCAACAAGGTCTGCGCCTCGTCCATCAAGGCCCTCATCATCGGCGCCCAGACCATCATCACCGGCAATGCCGACGTCGTCGTCGCCGCCGGTACCGAGAGCATGTCCAACACGCCCCACTACCTGCCCAACATGAGGAACGGCGCAAAGTTTGGCGACCAGTCGCTGGTCGACGGCGTGCTCAAGGACGGCCTCACCGACGCATACAAGAAGGAGCACATGGGCCTGCAGGGCGAGGAGTGCGCAGACGACCACAGCTTCACCCGCGAGGACCAGGACGAATACTGCATCCGCTCCTACAAAAAGGCCATTGCCGCCCACGAGGCTGGCCTGTTCAAGACGGAGATTGTCCCCATTGAGGTGCCCGTTGGACGCGGCAAGCCTCCGGTTGTCGTGGACCGTGACGATGAGCCCAAGAACGTGAGTCGACTCTCTCTACCCATCACTGCTTTACTTGATACTAACACCCCCCAGTTCAACGAGTCCAAGACACGCACCCTGCGCTCCTCATTCAAAAAGGACGGCACCGTCACTGCCGCCAACGCCTCCCCGCTCTCCGACGGCGCTGCTGCCCTCGTCCTCGCCTCGGAAGCCTACGTCAAGGCCCACAACCTCAAGCCCATTGGCAAGATCCTCGGCTGGGGCGACGCAGAGCAGAACCCCTCCAAGTTCACCACTACCCCCGCTCTCGCCATGCCCAAGGCCTTAAAGCACGCCGGCATCGAGCTCTCCGCCGTCGACGCCTTTGAGATTAACGAGGCCTTTAGCGTCGTTGCCCTCTCCAACATGAAGCTCTTGGGCATCACCGAGGACAAGGTCAACATCCACGGCGGTGCTGTTGCGCTCGGTCACGCTCTGGGTGCTTCAGGTGCTAGAATCACAACCACCCTCCTCAGTGTGCTAAGGGAAAAGAATGGCAAGATTGGATGCGCTGGTATCTGCAACGGCGGTGGTGGTGCTTCCGCTATTGTCATTGAGTCGCTGCAGTAGATACCCTAATGTGCTGACGCTGTTGCTGACGCGTAATGAGAGATGACGAATAAAAGTAATTTGACGCAATTGTCGCAATCTTCAAAATGCCTCTGCAAGTTTCGCATCCTTTCTATAAATTACAATTAATCCAGAATGTACCAAAACATTTTTTTATATTCTAGCAAAAATAACAACATGTACAACTAAATGTGCATGCACAGCTACTGTAGAAATCTCGGAACCCAACCCCCAAGCAAACGTGACGTGCGCGTTTCACATCCGACTTCGCAAGCACCAACCACCAACCACCATCCCTGCAACCCCCAATCCCAACCACATGCCGTTTCACCCGCGCGCCAACAATCCGCGCTCCAGCAGCGCCCACGGCCCAGCAATGTCCGTGAAACATTGCCCTGGTGGTCAAACATACGGCCAGTCCTATGTGCTGGGGTCCAAGGCCGCCTGGCTGGTGGGCGCAGGGTGAGGTACTCTGCGGGTAGTGGGGTCGACTATGACTTGAGGGAAATGAGGGTATAGTAGTGAAATAGGGTACACGGGGTATATAGGTATTGTCTTGTTCTGCTCTGTTTTTGAGGGACTTTTGGATACAAGTGAATAGGAGAAAGAGAGGTGTTGGTATTGTATTGTATTGTATTGTGTTGTGCTGTACTCTGCATTGTGTTGTGTGTTGATTTCTATATCCACTCTTTTTTTTTATACATTCATTCATTCATTCAATTCACCTCGCGTCTTGACGATGCGCTTTTCATCCCTCGTTTTGGCCGCGACCTTTTGCGGACTAAGCATAGCTGGTTATGTCTTGGAGGATGATTACATGACGGACTTCTATGGGAATTTCGACTTCTTTTCAGACAAGGATCCGACAAATGGTAGCTTTTTTTGGTTCTATAGCTATCCTTAATTGAATGCTAACCAGTACCATCAGGCTTTGTCAAGTATGTTGACGAATCAACCGCCCGCCAGTCAAACCTCATCAACAATTCCACAACTTCATCAGTACAATGGGGTGTAGACTCGTCGAACAAAACACCAAACGGCCGCCCGAGTGTACGCATCCACAGCAAGAAGACATACACGCACGGCCTCGTAGTGCTCGACGTAGCACACATGCCGTTTGGCTGCGGAACCTGGCCAGCCTTCTGGATGCTCGGCCCAGACTGGCCTTCCAGCGGAGAAATCGACATTCTTGAGGGCGTCAACGACCAAACCCAGAACGGTATGACACTCCACACGGGCCCAAACTGCAAAATCGGCTCCGACACAAGTCTCTTCGCTGGCGACGTGACCACCCCTAACTGCGACGTTGAAGCCCATGGGCAGGACAAGAACGTCGGATGCTCGATCAAAGACCCCTCGACGTCAAGCTACGGCGCGGGCCTCAACGCCATCAACGGCGGTGTCTTTGCCACAGAATGGACCAGCGACGCAATCAGCGTGTACTTTTTCCCTCGGGATTCCATCCCAGACGATGTCCTCGGCGATGCGCCAGATCCCAGCTCATGGGGGATGCCATCGGCAAAATTCACCGGCGGCTGCGACATTGCGAATACGTTCAAGGACCACCAGATTGTGTTTGACACGACCTTTTGTGGGGATTGGGCTGGTGTCATGTGGGAAAAGGGGTCGTGCACGAAGAAGGCGGCGACGTGTGAGGAGTGGGTGCGGGATAACCCAGAGGCGTTTGCTGACGCGTATTGGGAGGTTAATGCACTCAAGGTGTACAAGACGAGTGGAGAGGATGAGCCGGCGGTGCCGAGTGTGAGCAGTCGTGTTTCGACCCCGGTACCGGTTCCTACCAAGACGACGGCGTCAGTGTCGACAGGGAAATCAAGTGCCTACCCCGTTGTGCCTGTACCGACAAAATCCAAGACGGCGGGTCCTATTCCTACGTCCTCGTCTGCGGTTGGCGTCTCTACTTCAAAGACTACCAGTTCTGGACGTCCAGTCTCACCCTCCCAGACCGTTGCGATCCCTACCTCGGAAACAGCGCGAACAACCACCTCCCGTACACCATCGTCACCATCACCACCGGTCCTCGCATCCTCTGCCCTACCAAGCATTCCAGTCTCATCCCTCGCCCCAACAACCACCCTCTCCCACTCAGCAGCACCCTCGACCAAACCCGCCGCCGCCCCCACAGGCCGCATGTCCGGCTTCCAATGGCCCCAAGCCAACCAGCAACAACAACCCCTCGCCACAAACACCCCACAGCCCGCAAGCCCAACCCGCGGCCCCTCTACTTCCATATCCGCCTCCCCTTCTACGCAAACAAGCTCCCTCCTCGCCACCCCCTCCCTCCCACAAAACAACATCCAAGCCCCCATCCCCACTTCAACTTCCACCTCGCCCATCCCACCAAACGTCGAGATCAAAACAATCTACGAAACTGTCTATGTAACCGCGCCCGTTGCGACTGTTACGGCGACGGCAACAGCGATAGACCTGCCAGATGGTGCGGAAACGGAGAAGAAACGCGCAAAGAGGCATGTGGAGGAGCAGAAGAGGAAGAGGGGCTTTGGCAGGGGGCATGCGAGGTTGTGATTTACTGTGCTGATGAGGAAAGAGAAGGAGAGTGAGAGGAATAGAGAGAGAGAGAGAGAGAGAGAGAGAGATGGAAGGATAGAACTTCAGTGTGCGCAAAATACCCCCCTTTTTTTTCTTTCCTTCTTCTTTTGTTTAGATTTTCTCAGTGTAGAAAATTCTAGCACTTGTTTTCTTCTTCTTCTTCGTCAATGGGTCGAGTTAAAGTCTTTTGTATATATCATTCAATTTTACTGCTGGGTGGTATCTTGAAATATTTATGCAACGCCACGCCGCCTTGCTTAATTGTGCTGAATGTTCGACTTCATCTTTCGTCATGGTATATCATGTCGTGTCTGAGTATTGACTGTCTTGCAATCTATCCGTGTGGTGTCTCATTCATTTTACATGATTATATTCTATACTTTGCCCAAGACTTCCATCAAAGCATATCGGGCGCTTGGTCTAGGGGTATGATTTTCGCTTCGCATTATCTAATGTCTGTGAAAGGTCGTGGGTTCAATTCCCACAGCGTCCAGCTTTGTTTTTTACTCTTTTGGCTTCGTCCTACTCTCTGTAATATGTATGATGGGTGGAGTTGGAGAGAGTGGTAATCTTTTTTTTGTGCAGATGAGGAAGGAGGATAGAGAGAGGGGGGGCGATGGATGACCTAACATCATCACCGTCTCTCTCTCTCTCTCTCTCTCTCTCTCTGCACCAATGGAAAAGATTAAGTATTCTTTTGTATTGCAAATGGTCAAGGCTAAGATTTCATTTCTAAATCCCGTACCTCTATTTGTAGTTTCCTCGCGCCATTATTCCCAAGTGACACATCGCCCATACCTGTACCCACGTCTTCATACTCATACTCATCCTTAGCAAATCCCTTCTCCGTATCCCCATCGCCATCCCTACTCCCCTCTCCGCCCCCACTCTCCGGCCTCGTCAACTCGGAAAACTCAATATCCGTCTCCACCACTTTTTTAATCCTGCGATTCTCCACAGCATACGACTTTGAAGGCTCCCCCTCGGATTCACTCAGGGGGCTCTGCGTCCATAGACTTCGTACTTTCCTGCCGAGCGTAGTGCGTGCGAGGTGCTTTATGAATGCGGGGAGGACGGGGAGGCTGGCGGCGGCGAAGCCAAAGGTTAGTTCTGGTTCGGCCCATTTTCCCATTTTGGCGCCAAGGTAGGTGTGGTCTGTTGAAGCGTAGAGGAGGACAGAGTAGTAGAGGCGGATGGCGGAGACGGTGCATGCACTGAGTGTGTTAGTATTGGAGTTTTTTTTCTTTACATGGAAGAGTTAATAAGGAGTGAATGGATATATGGATGGATGGATGAACAGTGTGGAACAAGGACAAACTCACGCTGCGCCTAGGGTGAACACAGCACTCAATCCCCACTTCTTCTTCCAATGCATATTCAGCCGCCAGATAAACGGCTGCGGCAACGCCACAGTAATCAAATCACTTGCCGTGTTCAGGCTCGCGGACACAATGTGTATGAGCAGGTGATCCTTTGCGCACCGCCCGTGAACCCGCGGATCCCACAAGGCGTTGAGAGGGATACATGTCAGCCATTGGAAGAGGAACAGCGCAGTGTAGAAGACAACGTTGAGTACGAGGAAGAGGTCGATCGTCCACTGCAGGAAGAAGTGAGAGCGTGAGTTGAACTGGGAGGATACGAAGACGCGGCGGATTTGCAGGATGATGGCGATTTTAAGAGGCGCAGCGACGAGGGCGTACAGTGCGGACGTGATCTGGAAGAGCTGTGATGTGGGGGGTGAGTGTTTTTTCTTTCTATTCTTGTAAAGGAGGGGTATCGATCAGAGAGAAAGAGAGAGAGAGAGAGAGAGAGAGAGAGAGAAGAAAGGAAGGAAAATAAACATACCTTTGCATGCACCATTGCCTTTCTAACTGTCAAGTCCCACTGATGTACACCCATTGGCAGCGCCTCCATCATGAAAGCCGGTACGTGGAACCCAAGAAACGCTACCCAAGCTGCAAACAGAATATCTGTTTGTATGACATACGTCAGTTCATGGCCGTCCTATTTACGTCATATGGCCGGCTTACAATCCTCAATCATCATCTTCCGTAGAATCATACTCTTGGTGTACAATCTCAATGCAACTACCAGGGTCGTCATCACAAGTTGCAAGATTGCCATCTCAGGATATGACAAGTTCGCCGGCGAGACAAAGTTGGACGTTACACCTGGTGGGGGTGCCAGTGCCGGCATATCCAGAATATCCATAGTGTGCTTCTCTTCCTCCTCCCTTTCCTCTTTGTATCTTTGACTCTGTCTTTCTCTTGCCCTTGTTCTCCCCAGCTAACAGACAGTCTCCAAAAAAAAGCCCACTACGTCAAAAGATACTCAGATGAGGACACAAGAATGAGGAGGTGTTCAGAACTCGGAAAGACGATGCCTGTTGCACTACTACAAGCAAAACAAAGTATTTTAAAATAAAAATTGAAAAACAAAGGAATGAAGTCGTGGACGTTGTACATGAAACGCTGCAATCCCACATTCATCGAACACCGTGGCATTCAAAACGTGTATCTCAAAATTCGGCTACTAAGAAATTCAAGCGCTAAGAATTCAAATAGTAGGAATTCAAATACGAACCATACAAAAAGGTTTGGGGCGAGCAAACAAGTGCAAGAAACTAGTCATACCCTAACGCACCCTCTACATTTAGCAGTCACACCGTCTAAAGTAAACTAAAAAAACATCACATGCTTCCGCCCCCTTCTCTTCCCCCTACACATAATTTCTCAACGTGTGCATGGCTCGTGAAATCTCCGCTCCCAAGAGTTGTCTCGCGCCGAGGAAGCAGACGGGCAAGGTGGGTAATTGGTGGATCGCACAACATAAATGCAACGATGCAGGTACACACGCCACATCGGGCCAACGGCGGGTTTGGCACACGCCACCTATAAGCATGTACATATATGAGTGTGTGCGTATTGGCGCAGGAGGAAGGAATGCCGGTAGACGGAGCGTGTGTGGACCAGTCGCGGAACAATCCATCCGTCGCAACGTAGTTGCTGGTCAAGTAGTTATAGTTGGGGGTTTCGGGTTCCGCAGGGCAGTGGGGAGAGGAGGAGATAAGGAGATCGGCCGGGTGGTTGGTGAACAGTATTTGTATTCATGTACGTGTATATACATACAGCCCTGCGAACGCTCAAACGTGATTCTAGTGGGGCGCGGCCCGATGGCGTTCTGTTCGTAGGTGGTCGTTGCGACTCCGCAACCCGCTTCCCGTTGTGGAACAGGGGTCAGGAGGTGGGTGGGCCTGAGGACCATTGTGTAGATTGGTAGGAGCCAGCCACATGCATGACGTCTGCGGAAAATCTGGTGGTGGGGAAGCAACGCGTGTTGCTTACATGTAATTTTAGAGACGGACGGAAATGTGGAACAGCTCGTTGAAACGAAATGTGGTTGGTTTGTGGATAGCGCACTGTATAGTCGCGTACTTCGTAACGAACGTTTGCTGAGATCAGGCCCAATGAGAGGGTGCATAATTTCCATCTTGCAATTAGTCTGTTAGTCGACCAGAACTTGGATCGTACGATCAGCTGATCCTAAACCCCGTGATAAGAGGTAGAAAGCTACGGTTAATGTGCTCGGTAAATCCTGTCCAGCCATATACGATTAATCCTAGATATCTATGTAAGCGGACCTAAGCACCAAACATGTCCATCCATGGCATCCAAAATTGACACGGCCAAATCGCAAGTTGGGGATATCCGCCCCAATATTCAAGACCAATCCAACACTCTCACCGTCGCTTGAACTTGCTCTTCGCACCAATAACCGGTCTCTTCACGACACCGTCACTAACTTCCTTCTTCTTGATCAACCCGGGCTTCCTGATGAGAGGTCCATTCTCTTCATCAGCAATCCTTTGCTCTTCTCTTGCTTTGTCCACTGCCATCTGAGCCTCGAGTTCCGCCTTCTTGTTGAACTCAATCTCCGTAATACGCTTATCCCTCGCCGAGTATCCCTTCTCTTTAATTGAGTAAAACACCGCGCCTAGATCGGCTAACCAATGTGGGTCAACCGAAGTAACGCAAGACATGTACTCTTTAGACGTAAGGATGAGTTCGTGGTATACAACATAGTCTGGGAGGAAGCCGAGCCCGTAGAGAGCGCTAGTGGGATGAAGCTGGATAGTTACGCTTGTGCGCAGATTGATGTATTCACCAATACCCTTCACCTTGGCGGCTTGGTGGTAGTAGCCCGAGCAGATGCATTTTCGGATAATGTCCCAGTCTGTACCACAACTTATGAGTGGCATCTTCTGCTTCTCCATGATATCATGAATTTGGTCTCGGATTTCTTTTCCTCGACGAAGAGCCTTGGGATGCAAAAAGTGGCGGATGCACCAGCCATCTGAGTAGCCGTTTGCTTTCCACTGTGTGTAGACGTGCAGAAGCGTAAGATGATCAGACTCGGGAACGAAAAATTTCTCACGTGCTGCATCTGACTCTTCTTGACGCTCTTTTGGCCGGTAGAAGACACTTGGAACAGACAGCATAGATACAATTGTCAGCATCTCTTCGCTGCACTCGTATTCTACAGCTGTGATAATCAGCTTGGCGAGAGAGGGATCCATTGGAAATGCTGTCATCGTACGACCAAGAGGGGTGAGATCACCAATGTTGTCCAGAGCACCGAGCGCCCAAAGGTCAAAGAGGGATGTCGTGATTGTGTCTTGGGGAGGTGGGTCCATGAAATCAAAATCGAGCAGATTCTTAACGCCGAGCGACTTTAGCAACAGAACAGTGTTGGCAAGATTCGTTCGCTGGATCTCGGGGATAGTTTGAATGTAGAACTCGTCGCGAAACGCTCTCTCAGTGTACAGGTGAAAGCACTTTCCTGGTCCTGTACGTCCTGCGCGACCAGCACGCTGAGAGGCATTGGCTTGTGAGATTGGCGTAATTTGAAGTGTGTCCATACCCATCTTGGGGTTGTAGACCTTGAGCTTAGAAAAGCCAGAGTCTACGACGTACATGATACCGTCGACCGTCAAACTTGTCTCTGCGATATTGGTAGCTACAATGACCTTGCGAACACCCGGTGCTGCACGGTCAAAGATTTTTGCTTGCAAGTCCGCTGGCATCTGACTGTAGATGGGAAGAATACTAAGCTTAGGTGGATCATTAAGAAGTTTAAGTCTCTCAGCAACAAGCTCACAGGTAATCTCGATATCTTCTTGACCAGTCATGAAAACCAGGATATCACCCGGTCCCTGCGAGACGTGAATCGCCAAAACTTGCTTTACGGCACTATCAACATAATCCTCGCACGGGGATCGCGAGTACTGGATGTCAACAGGGAACGTGCGGCCAGGAATGATGAACTCTGGAGCCCCTCCGTAGAAGCGCGAGAATCGATCAGAGTTCATAGTCGCAGAGGTGACAATCAGCTTTAAATCTCTTCTGCGAGCCAGAACCTTCTTGATAAGACCCATTAGCACATCGGTGTTTAGCGCTCTTTCGTGAGCCTCGTCCATGATAATGCAGGAGTACTTGTCCAGGTCTGCCTCGACCAGAGACTCTCGGAGTAAGACACCGTCTGTCATGTACTTGATTTTGGTTTCCTTGCTGGTGCAATCCTCAAATCGGATTGCATAACCAACAAGTCCGCCCAGTCTTACTTGCATCTCCTCACTCACACGCTTTGCAACACTCATGGCTGCAACACGTCGTGGCTGTGTGCATCCAATCAAGCCTTGCTTGCTGTAACCATCCTCGTAGAGAAACTGGGTCAGTTGAGTGGTCTTTCCCGAACCTGTTTGGCCAACCACAATTGTGACTTGGTTGTCCCGGATCACGCGCAGGAGATCTTCACGAACTGCGAATGCTGGAAGATACTGCCGTTGCTCTCTGAGTGTTTTGCTCTTGCTGAATGCACTAGCACCCTCCTGTTTGGTGAGGTGCTGAGCAAACTTGCTTCCTCCCTTTTTCTCGCCGTCCTCGGGCATAGGTGCAGCGCTGTCTGCATCATCTTCTTTGACGCCCATGATATTCCCCAGCGTGGTTCCCTTGGCGCTGGTAGCCTCTTGGGCGTGCTTTTGCCGTTCTTTCTGCTGTCTTTTTTCCTTGACGACGCGGCTTCCCCTGCGACTGAAGACGGCCATGTCACTCTGGTTGTCGCGTACGGCGGGGACAGGGTCGATCTGCTTTGTGAAGACCTTTTTCCCGTCGAGGAATGGCGGTTTGAGGTCGTGGACCAGAATGTGCACGCGCATGCCTTCCTCGTCGTCGTCGAAGTCGGCCTCATGATGTCTCCGTTGGGCGATTCCAGACTGCAGCATTCTGTTGGTCTCCCATGCATCGACGTCCTTTTGCTTCTGCTGGGCGCGCATGCTCGCGCGGTTGTTCTGCTTCTTCTCCGTCAGGGCAGCCTCGCGCTGCGCGTCGAGCCACGAGCTGTCGGCGCCCCCAAAGGGATTGTGCGAGTCGTCGCCAAAGGTGTGGCCGTTCTCCTCCCCCCCATACCAGTCGCGATCCAGCGCCATTGAGTCGAATTCGTCGACCAGGGGCTCCTGCCCTTCAAAGGATTTCTGGTGTGGAGTCGAGCCATTGTCCTCGGTCCGGGGCGTCTGCGCGCGAGAGGACGCGGGATGGTTTGGCTTGCGGAACTTTGGGCGTGGCGCAATCAGGTACTCGTCCGAGTCGAGCTTGCGGCGCTTGGGGCTGTGTGCGCGGTCCATGGTGGAGGGTGTGGTGCGTGGTATGCAGTGGGTGGTATGTGGTATGTGGTATGCGGTGTGTATTGTGTGGTGTGTAGCATGTAGTGTATGGTATGCAGCGTGCAGTGTGCAGGGCGCAGGGCTGCCTGGGCGGTTGTTTGGGTGGAGAGCGTCGATGCTCGGTGGTCCGAAATAATCGATAGGCAAGCCACGCCGCAGCTGCAGCCACAGTGTGGCGCTCAAAAATATTTGGAAAAAGTTCCCCACCAGTCGCGCAGCAGCCGCCGAAGCCTCTACACTCTGCACTCTTCACCACAGCCAGCATGTCGATGATCACCGCGACAACGTGGGTGCCGCGCGGCTTTGCGGCGCCCTTCCCGACCAAATACGAGTTCGACGAGGACGAGTACGAGCGCATATCCAAGCTTGCGAACCTGCAGCTCGAGGACGCAAAGGAGGAACTCGAAGAGGCGCAGGCCGAGGAGAAGAGCAAGAAGAGCGGCACCTCTGGCGGCACGTCGGCAGCAAAGGACAGAGACGATGAGTGAGTGCTGCCCTCGCCCCCAGCATGCGCCCAGCTAATGTCGCGCAGTGACCTCGACAACGACCTCAAGGAGTACGACCTCGAGCACTACGACGACGAGGTCGCCGAGGATGCCGGCGACACCATGGCCATGTTCGGCAACAAGAACCTCGTCTTCCACGAGAACGACGAAAACGACCCGTACATCACAATGCCCGCCACCGAGGAGGAAGAGGAGGAGGAGCGCGAGGAGCTGCAGATTCTGGCTACCGACAACCTTGTGCTCGCTGGCCGCATAGAGGACGAGGTCGCCCATCTCGAGGTCTACGTCTACGAGGACGAGGCAGACAACCTCTACGTGCACCACGACATCATGCTGCCCGCCATCCCTCTTGCAGTCGAGTGGCTAGACATGCCAGTCGGCAAGTCGACTGGCTCGAGTGACGGCAAAGGCAACTACGTCGCCATTGGCACAATGGACCCTGACATCGAGATCTGGAACCTGGATGTCGTCGACAGCATGTACCCAGATGCCGTCTTGGGCCAAGGCGCAGAGGACCCAACCAAGACAAAGAAGAAGAAGAAGAAGGCCAAGAAGGCAAACGACGACTTCCACGTCGACTCTGTGCTTTCTCTCGCTGCCAATCGTCACCACAGGAACCTACTCGCATCCTCATCCGCAGACAAGACAGTCAAGCTCTGGGACCTGAACACAACAAAGTGTGCCAAGTCGTACACATACCACACAGACAAGGTCTGCTCTGTAGCATGGCACCCTGTTGAGTCTACAATACTACTTAGCGGTAGCTACGACCGCACAGTTGTTGCTTCTGACATGCGCGCTCCTGACGCCAAAGCACCCCGATGGGGTGTCGAGAGCGACGTTGAGACCGCGCGGTGGAACCCTCACGACCCGAACTACTTCTACGTAAGTCCTACGTAATACTGTTTTTTCACATCCCATCAGCTAACACACCCAGATCTCTACTGAGAACGGCATGGTCCACTATCACGACGTACGCAATGCTCCCGCCGACCCATCCGCCTCAAAGCCCGTATGGATGCTGCAAGCACATGACCAGTCCATCTCGTCGTTTGACATCAACCCTGTCATCCCCGGCTTCCTGGTCACAGGCTCAACAGACAAGCAAGTCAAGTTGTGGAACGTACAAGCCAGTGGGCCAAGCATGGTTGTGTCGCGGGACTTGGGCGTTGGAAGAGTCTTTTCGACGTCTTTTGCGCCAGACAAGGAAGTGGGCTTCCGTCTTGCAGTCGCTGGCAGCAAGGGAGCAGTGCAGATCTGGGACACCAGCACCAATGCGGCTGTCAGAGCTGCGTTTGCAAGCAAGGTGCCGCAGATGAAGGGAGACGGGAAGGAGAGACTTGTTGGGTTGGATGAGCCCGACACGGATTCGGACTCGGAGGAGGGCGAGAGCGACGATGGGGAGGAGGAAGAAGGCGGAGAGGAAAAGGGGTGGGAGTCCATGGAAGAATAGGACGAGATACCCATATTGAGTAAGATTTACAAAAGTTAGAGATTATGAATACCAAATCGATGTATTTCTCTAGCATCAGATTCTCCCTTGAAAACACTGCCTGCCTGTCGACCAAAATGAAGGAGTATATATGATGTGTTATTGATACTTTGATGTCGCAGCCTGGGGGGGCGTACAACGTCTCACCCTGCACATCTCAACCTGACAGTTGAAAAGCAATATTACAAACTGGTAACGGTACATTTTCAAAAAGCAGCGTGTATTAACAGTAGCAGGGAAGACTTCTAGCACATGACGCTCATGGACGATGCGTTGGTGGGCACATCAAGATCCTACGCAAGCGAATACCTTCGAGAAGACCACAAAAACTTACTTTTGGTGTATCAAGACTCTCTGAAATCGCACATGTTTCAAGGATTCTTGTGTCACGATCTCGCTTGCTCTGCCTATCCCTTTTACCTCATCCGTGGGTGATCGCTGCGATTAAATGATGTTTCCGATCTTCTCTCTGTGCTGGAAACATGACACTTGACAGTGTGGAATATTATTACACAGGTTTTTAAAATCGATCAAGGCGGAGTGTTAAGCATCCGTTGCGGACAGAAGGTGATTGTTAACGGCTGATCGACCGGAAAGGTTGCATCATGCATGCACGCATCTGGTTGGATCTCGAATCCGCAATTCTCACATGACATGGGGTTTCCTTTTGGCTGTCGACTTGCTTTTGCCAAGTTTCAAACCTCCCTACGCGACGCAAGACAAGACCAAACACATCATCACACGTCGACGCTCGCCATCTGAACTTCCATCACCTCACTCTCCACGTCACTCCAGACGCGCGCATGGACATCGTCATTGGGAGGTCACAGACGCCACCAGCGGCCCGGCTAGGCTGAGAAACTTTGGCAGCGGCGAGTCCCAACAATGCACGCGTGGGCCATTCGTCCCGCTTTCATAGTTCCATGTCGCTTCGACAATCTTCACACACCCAACATCTCTCCTCGACTCGGCGCATCGCTTTCGGTCATGATTGTTGCCTCACGTGTGGGCGTGTGCGCCCGGTGATTCGGCGAACTATTGTTGAAACATGCGAAGAGCAAACAGGATCAGGCCCCTGGCCCAACGTGAGACGCGCCTTCGAGGGCCTTGTCGTCTCGGCAAGATGTCATTCGTCAAACTATCAAAACATGTCGAGGGCTAAACTGTGCCTGGCGGTTTCGTCACGGGCGGTTCGGCGCTTCATTGCTGCGTGCGCTGCGGTTCGCTGGCTGCTGCTCGGTTCCTGGCCCACTCCCGCTCATTGGCAGTCAATCCTACCAATCTTCTCCAGACAAGCCAACGCGGCGTGTCTGGCCCATCACTACAGGGGAGTGCTAGTTTTTTGAACACTGCCCTTTTTCCTCAGGTTTCCTCTCTTCCCTTTCTGCATGCTCGTTTGACTTCACAGCAGCATTCCACACTCTCTTATCGCGGCCCGGTGTTCGCTCTTTACGACACAGCTGGTCTTTTATCACTCCCTTACTCTCTTTGACAGACGACTTTAGTTCGAATCCAACACTCTTTGCCACCCATTCACCACGCGCTGCTAGCCAGTCCTAAAACATCAACAAAGGAATTTAAAACTCGACCGTTAGCACTGTGACGAAAGGATTTGCTTATTCCGACCACCAGCATCATCAGTATCACAGTACTACAGTATCATAGTATCGGAGCCAAATTAGGATTCTGTTGCACAACAAGGGGTGAACACGTCGCAACACAATATAGCACAGTGTGATATCCCTTCCGTGCACCTTCCATATCTGCACGCGCAAACGCCTGCAGGTGCTCAGGTGGAACTTCACCAATCGACTCGGGAGATTTGCATTCTGGAGCGATATATTATCTAGACTGACCCCGCAATCTTGCATTCCGCGCCAACAAGCCGCCAACCACAATCGTGCTGGAAAACCCGACCCTGTGACCGAGGAACCGGACAAAACATCCCACCTTTGCCAATACATCTTCTATTAGCACTCCAAAATGTCTCTTGTTCGTGGTCTTACAAAGCGTGTAAAACGTTCGGTACCCGATGTATCCAAGGAATCTGCTTCGACGCCGGCTCGCAGCCAGAGCGTCAAGTTTCCCAAGCTGCATATTGATCGCTCCAAAATCTCTGGTCCAGTGGCGCTCGTTTCCACGACAAATATGCTCAGTTACAATGCGCCAGATATCGCAACACTAGGGAAAACCTCGCCACCCACATCTTTGAGCCGTTCCTCAGGTGACGACTCGGACCACAGCATATCAGCTCGGTCTCGCGCTTCATCTCAAGGGTCTCGGGAAACTCTCACTGACGCTTCGTCCGTGGAATCCTCGCCTACTTCGCCCGCACCAAACCATCTTTCTGGCTACTTTGCTTCCTCCAACAAACAAGTACGTAGGACTGCTTCAACGAACAGTATCAGTATCCGCCAAGTCCAGGAGCAGCCAACTGAAGTCATCCCGGAGATCCCGCAACGCGCTCAATCTCACAGCAAGCGCGCACACGAACGTCTGGCGCACCAGCGTTCTATGCAGAGCATTAGCCGGTCAAGTCTTGGCTCACAGCGTCAATCTCTCGACCACCGATCTTCAATCGACATGTTTTCAGCTACCATCCAAGAGGAAGACCATCCTTTTGGTCGGGAGCTGGAGCAGCTGAATGAGGTAGTTGAGGAGTTTGGCGGCGTAGTTCGGGATGTTGAGAAGGAGGATGATCTTTCTGCCATGCGCCAGCGCAATCTTGCAGCGTTCTGCGCAGCAGAGTACATGGCAGAAATCCAGCCACTTTTCAGCGTCCGGTTCGGCGCTGCACCCATGGCTTGGATTTAGGCATGTTCTACTCTCGATTTCCTAACTGAAGACTGTTTGATTTCCTTTGCCAGCTCGGATGGATACCATAGAGGCACCCACCTCGCAATTTCTGTGCACATATTCCCAACTCTTATTCTCGACTTTCCTTGATGTAATCTATATTGCTTAGTCTCTTATTTGCCTGCTGGATCGGTTGGAAAGGACGGGTTGTTTTGGCGTTCTGGACAACTATCATTAGGCTATTGGGGACATTTGTCCCCGTTCTCTCACTTATGATCTATTTCATGTATTACGATATTGTTTCTGAAGTTGTGGGCTAGCGCTCTGTAGAGTGTATGGCTGAGTAGAAGATGCTGAGAAAAGTTTATTAGCTCTATCTTCCACTCATTTGTAATACTAACACATCTGCCTTGACTAAATTATACCACACTACAATCTTCAGCCATATACTTATTTGATTGTTAGAAGTTGCTGATGAATTGTGCAATCTCATAAGCTTATTTGACCTTCATGTTACCCTACACAGGTCACATTTACTTTTATTCACATTCAAGTGAACAGGAGAGTACCGGTTTTCCCTATAACAAGCTCTTGAATCGCATAAGTAAGCAACAATACATCAACTCACTCCCAAGCCTCAATCGCGCGACAGTAAACCCTTAGCGCGTCTCGGCCGGAACAACACCTCGGCGTTTCCTTCCCTGTACCATCCCATACCAAAGTTTCCACCTCCCAACACCCATTCCGCGAAATCACCCAACCACACCCCAATGATCTGCCGTTCCTGTCGCCTCGCCTCGCGCGCCCTGCGCCCACTCACCCAGCAACAACCACGCCCCCGCTTCCTCTCCACCACCACCATCCTCTCCAACACACCCGCCCCCGCAACCTCCACACCATCCGCGCAGCCCTTGAGCGAGCTCTTGACCCCCGCACCAAAAGGCTCCGCCGCGCCGCCCAAGGAAAAGAAAAATGTGCTAGTGAAGAGCAGCGTCCCCGCGGGAACACCACTCAAGGGCCTGAACTTTTTGAAAAACGCGCAGGATCCCGTAGCAAAGGCAGATGATGAGTACCCCGCGTGGCTGTGGACGATTTTGGAGCGGGGGGATGTCAAGAGTGGGGAGGCGGGGATGGGAGATTTGTTCTGTAAGTTTTTCTTGCCTGCATTGATCCAATTCTATGTCTTTGTGCTTCTATCTTGCATGCGGAGAGGGAGAAGGAGAGAGAGGTGGAAGAGGGGGAGGCAGGAATTTTTATGAGAAGAAGAGTAACATTGCTAACACATTCGCTTTTTTTCTCTCCACATAGCCAAATCCAAAAAGCAACGTCGTGTAGCTGCGAAACGCCTCCGCAAGGAACAAGCTATGAACCCGGGGATGCTGGTTCCCAAGGTGCCGATTTACGAGCAGACGGTCGATTTACCTGCTGGAGATGGTTCGCTGCAAGGCGCGGTGCAGGCTGGCGAGGCGAGAGACGAACTCACAAAGGCGATGCGGAATAAACGACGGGCGACTATCAAGGAGGCGAATTTCTTGAAGGCTATGGGCTAAGAGGAGGTCGGCCTGGAGAAAGAACAACACAGTGTGGGTAGCATGGGGGATGAGTTCAAAGATGAAGGTCAGCATATGTGTGCATACTGTGGCGGTGGCAAGGTCTCAGAGGAGCAATGACAGTGAGTGTACGACAACCATGTATTACGATGAATTGGGAAAGTGAATCGTTCCTCAATTGCAAAATTACAAAACTATATACCTGTACAGTATTGCAATTTTCCCATTACTCATGGGGCCGTTGTACCAAAGAAAGAAAATAACCCCTGGATATGTGCTCGCAGAAAAGACTTAGAAAAAAATACCAAAATACCAGACACGCTAAAGGGTATGCTAAGGAAAGACAGCTTAAGTTATACCCTCTCTTCCCCTTTCAGACACTCATTACTCTCCATCCGTCGCTATCACTTATTTGGGTGTCTTGACCTTGGATGAAGCCTTTACCAGCTGGTGCAGTCTCTTCTCCATAATGAAGCGTCCCTCAAGCGTCTGCCACACCTGATGCGGCGCCTTGTTGACGACATCCCAACTAACCAGGTTATCGGTCAACTTGGTAAGATCTTTTTGCTTCCTCTCCCACTCCGTGTCCCTCCTGCATGAGATACCCGAGCTCACAATGGCAAGAGGGGTGTCAGCGCTCTGGATGTTCCTGGCGGCGCTGACCTCGTTCTTGGTGAGCGAGTCGGCGACAAGGTTCTCCTGGAGCTGGGCTTTGATCTGCTTGCCTGACTGGTAGGAGTTGCGACCGTAGACGCGGTCTTCGCGTGTGCGGCCCTTGAAGAGCGCGCCGGCGAGACGAACGGTGCCGAGCGGCGAGATGATGCCCCATGCCCAGAGGAGGAAGCCGCTTCCAGGGCTGCCAATGCGGTGCAACAGGTCCTCATGC
Source organism: Mycocentrospora acerina (assembly GCA_022701365.1). Taxonomy (NCBI): domain Eukaryota; kingdom Fungi; phylum Ascomycota; class Dothideomycetes; order Pleosporales; genus Mycocentrospora; species Mycocentrospora acerina. The sequence goes on from JAKUHH010000040.1 coordinate 552,719, forward strand.
AGGGGGTCAATCATAAGTATGCCAACTACTGATTTCAGATTCCTTGAGCTGAAGATTCTGCTCACGATGCTTCCTGAGCCGGCGGAAACAAGAATCCACGGTCCCTCCTCGCCAGCTTTGGCGAGTGCCTCTGCGAGTCCGTCGGCCGACATGCCAGCCGAATGGGGAGAGGGAGCGTTGTCGGAGAAAGCGTAACCGGGGCGATCCCAGTAGCAGTACCTCGGGATAGTGCCATTCTTGTATGCCGCGTAAGCCCAGTGCTCGAAGTCGTATTCTGAGGGCTCCTCGCCAGCTTCGAGGAGCACAGTGATATCCTTGGTACCATTATTGTAGGATACGGCACCTACACATGCAAGATGTACGGCGTACTTGTCACCATCGATAAGGATACGGTCGCCGTACATCTCGAGACTCGCGTCGCGAGCGCGCATACCGAGAGTGGCAGTCATGAGGACAGCGATGACGATGAAAACGACGGTCAGGACTGTCGCAACCGAAACAGCAATCCACTCTTTGAGTGTGCGACGTGTCTCCGGACGGCCTGTAAGACGCTCCTCTTCCTGCTTTTTACCCCAAGCTACGACTCGGTCGGTCAGAACACACCAGATAGCCATGACAACAGCCCACACTACTGAAGCAATGCCGACCCATCCTTCCTCAAGCCTGATGCGCGGAACTGTTACAATGATGATCATGTCAATCGCTAGAAGAAGCGCAATTATGGCCGTGGTGATGCGCAATCCTTTTGCAGGAGTAACGAAAAAGATGGTTACCACAAGAAGATTGCCGAGGGTCAAACATGTGTACGCAAAGTCGAAGAAGCCAGATCCACGAGTGTGTAGTCCTGGTGGGGAGACAAAGATGGAGACCAGTAGGAGTACCCACCACAAAAATGTGATGATGAGAAAGAAGACGGTGAAGTAGCGCATGAATCGTACAGACCAAAGATTGTACGGTGACACCTGATGAATGTCAATATTCGAGTCTTTTGAAGCTCAAAGCGAACTTACAGCTGGGTCATCGGGATCAAGGAAGCCACCTGAAGTTGGTGGTGGTCTGGGTCGATCAAGCAGTCTGGTGCGTTCAGTAGGTTCATCACGGCTTCGTCTTGAAGGCTCATAGCTCCTCCTCGAAACAGCATCTTCCTCTGGGATTGGGTGTGGAGGCTCTTCTGACAACAATCCGCTGCCGTTGGGCGGGTCGTTTTTCCCTTTCCACATGCTCATTGCGTTGAACTGTACGCACTGTACGAGGGTTGTTTAAGAAATGATCAAAACGTCGGAGGTTATGTGGAGATGAAGAAAAGTGAGAATTAGACCTGTGAAAGCTCGTGAGGAGAAGAGGTTGGTAAAGGGCCATGCATTGGTTTTGTCTGGAGCTGCGCCTACGCTAGTGAAAGATTCACGTCATGGTTGTCGCTAGCGGAGTCGCTCCCGTCGACGCATCATTGTTCAAGATCTTGTTCGGAGGACGTACCGTGCCAAGTCCGCGGGATGCATAGTTTGTGATGAGTGCGCAGCTGCTGTGCTGGTACCCAGTTATGTCTTGATTCTCACAATGGGCCAGTCCTCTGATTACTATATTGCGATAGTCTTGTCGCGTCGGGTAGCTACGTCATGATCGTGTGCAGCTTAAACACGCTAAGATGAACGATGGTCCTTGATCCCTGTACATCAAAAGATAGCCCCACGACGCCACATGTCCTCCATACCTCAAGACACTCTAAGGTGAACTAAGCAATCACACACGCTGCTTAACACCTTGCATATGTTAAAATCAGACAAATCGAAGTCCCAATCCGATCCATTACAGCCGAGCCACTAACCCAAAAATGTCTGATCTGGCCAAACACTTTGCAAAAACAAAGCTCTCCTCTCTCCCCTCTCCAGACGAACTCGCCGAATACGAAGACGACTCCTCTTCGGCATCCTCCATGTCCAGCACTGGCACCGTAATTCCCTCCAGTACACAGCGCTCTACCCCCGCAATCCACTGGTCCGACTATTTCGCGCAGGAATTCTACCTGGAACGAGGCTTTGCCGACGCAGGAAAGGCAAAATTCCATGTCTACCTTACGCCACCAGCGAATTCAAAAGCGCCGTTGCTTGTTCTTCACCATGGCGCTGGGTCCTCGGCTATGAGCTTTGCTCTCATGGCGCAGGAAGTCAAAAAATTAATGCCAGAGATTGGCATTCTGGCTGTTGAGGCACGAGAACATGGGAGTGTAGTCTGGGACGCTTCGGGTACAGTGGATAGTACTTTCAGCATCGACGTTTTGAGCCGTGACCTCGTACATATGCTGGAACTTACGCAGGTCAAGATGAGATGGATGCAAATGCCCATGATTGTGTTGATCGGACACAGTCTCGGCGGTGCGGTCGTTACTGAAGTCGCTAGCAAGGGACTGCTAGGCAATTCCCTGCTGGGCTACGGTGTGTTGGATGTTGTGGAAGGCAGCGCAATGGAAGCCCTGACGCACATGCAGACATATCTTCTCAGCAGGCCAAAGTCGTTTGCTAGCCTAGAATTAGCAGTCGAGTGGCACATTCGGTCGCGCACGTTGAGAAATTTAGAGTCTGCGCGAGCAAGTGTGCCCAGTTTATTGCTGCAAACGCCTGAGGGTCGATGGGCATGGAGGACCGAGCTTTCAAGCACACAACCGTACTGGGAGAACTGGTTCACGGGGCTAAGCAGGAAGTTCCTCAGCGGAAAGGGTGCGAAGCTGTTGTTACTTGCAGGGACAGACCGGCTAGACAAGGAGTTGATGATTGGGCAAATGCAGGGTGCGTTGATAATTTTCAAATATTCTAGTATTGAAAGATTGGTATCTAATATAAAACAGGCAAATTCCAACTCCAAGTTTTTCCTACTTCGGGCCACTTTGTGCATGAAGACCAGCCTGAGAAGACTGCAGAGGTAGTGGTGGAGTTTGTCAGGCGAAACGATCGTAGCACGTTGGTTTTACCGCCAAAGGTTTCTGATCTGCTTCGACAGGGCAAAAAAGTTTGATGGATGAGCCTAGCCATTCATTCTCTCAGTGGACTACCGTCCAGAGCCACTACACCCAAGCCTGTCCCGCATGCCAGCAATTTCTCAACCCAAGGTACAGCTATTCTCTCTTCTCATGACCTTACAGGCTGACGGCCTCTAGAAATTGGGTATCGTCGCTAGGGGAATATGTCTACAACAGGGTGTGCTGCAGATCCTAGGCAATTATGTATCTCATGGAGAAGCAGGGTCTCCTTCCTCAGCTGCTGTAGCACCCTCAACTTTAGATTTGTGCTTGCGTTTCCTCTTGCGAGGCCCTGCTTCCTCACCATCTGGAGCCGTTTCAGCGGCCGTGTCTGTAGGATTGGGCTCCTTTGCTTCAAAAGGTGTAGCCTTCTTAGAGGGGCCAGCCGATGGCACATCTTGCTCCTTCTTCGTCTTCTTCACACTAAGTGGATTAGGGCCCTTGGGTCCTTTCTGTCGTCTCTTCTTCTGTGCCCTGGCATCATCCGTAGCCTGACCTGCAACAGACTGCCCATCCCCTTCCTGGTCTCCATCGCGCTTCCGCTTTTCTCCTGCATCTGGTTTCCGCTGCCCCTTGAGGCCCTGCTTGAATTTTGATTTTTCCTCTTTTTCACGCAGCTCCTCTGTCGCATTCGCCATGGGCTCCATCAGAACAACTGATTTGGAAATGTATATCAGCGGAACACCGGCAATTCGGCGCATGTGCACGCGCACTTCCCGCTCGTTGGACGCGACAATGTACCGGTTTTTATTGGTGCGGCTGTCCTTGGGATCGACGACTGACGACAGGCATTCGAGTGAAGAAAGTGGTGTTTCGAGCTCGTGGTGCCCGCAGCGGCGGCGCTCGTATTCCTTCGCTTGGAGGATGAGGGTCTCATTTTTGGGTTTTGCAAGATAGAGGTGGCGCATATCGCAGGTTGTGATCACTGCAAGATGTTAGTTGAAAAGCAGATCCTGACCGGGAGGGAGGCGCATACTGGGCTTCACTTTTCCTTGCAAGAGTTTCTCGAGGCGACCTATGAGGTCGATCTTGAACTTGTATGCATCCTGTAGGATCTGCGAGTCGACGAGGACCTGGTAGGGTTCGCGAAAGCCAAAGTTGAGCTCATATTGGTGGAGCAGCTTCTTGTATGCCTGTCTGTTGTTAATTCACCGCGCAACGCGATACAGTGAAGTCGCATACCTTTGCGCGTTTGAGCTTCATGGCGGCGTGCGTGTGTGGGTGTGTGAGCGTGAGTGATTGAGTGGGGAAAAGTTCAAAAGTTGTGAGGCCTGTCCAAACGAAGAAAGCACGCTAGCGCGGTCGCGACTCGAACGCCACATGCATGGGCCGCCGACGACCTCCGCTGCGGAGCCCAGTGGCCTTGGGACACTAGAAGCTCTTGTACATAATCCATATATACGGAACCCGCACTCGAGCGTTTTCTACATTCCTCCGCCTTGCAGTGTCTTGAGGAAGCTGCCTGATGCGCCCACGATAGTCCCTCCCATCATGACCAGCGACACCCCATCCGAACCCCCTACCACCGAGTCCAAAAGCACCAACGAACCGAGCAAAACCAACCAAGAAGTCGAGTACGATGATTTTGGGCTGCCTGTGAGAAAGCGGAGGCCGAGAACGCCGGTGGAAGACTCGAGCGAGGATGAGGCAGAATTCAAGGATGCAGTGATGGAGAAGGCGGGGGGTGAAGAGCAAGACTTATCGCCAGAGAAGGGCAACTTGGCTGCAGAGAAAGTGCAGGAGCCCATTCCAGTCCATGTGGATGTGGAGGGCAAGGGAAAAGAGAAAGATGTCACGCCACCACAAGCCAACGGGCTTGTAGGGAAGCCGCTAGAGACCGAGCGGAAGGGGTTCAAGGACAGCACAGCGATTGGAACTACCCAGGAAGCTTTGGAAGTTGGTCAGCATCCTGTAACCGCAACTGATGGTAGCAAATTTCAAGAAGAGAAGCAGGATACCTCAAAGAATGATAAGCCATCTGTGCCCGTGGAGAAACAGAAGGAAGAGGGTGACAGGTCTGCGGAGACCAAACTACACACCCCAAGAAACAGTCTGCAGTCCGAGGTTCCGGGACACAAGCGCATGACGTCTGTGATTCCGCAAAATATCGTCCTCAATGAATATTCGCACCAACAGGCAGTCTCGCAGCCACAAAAGAAGGAGGAGGAGACTCCAGATGACGATGAAGGCTGGCAGACAATGCCAGCATATGCCCATTACGACATGTACGATGATGACAATCGCCTTATAGCGAAGGAAAATCCAGATGAACTCCAGGACATGAGCGGCTATGCAAATGTTGGGGGCGCTGCAAAAGGCTATACCAGAGTCATCATGGACGATGACGCTGACTCACAGACCAGCATGGATGATAACACAGCATATCTCTTTAAAGAGAAAAGTACTGCACTGAATGATGAAGATGAAGCAGCACGGGATCCACTCACGCAGATGCAAACGACTAAGAACCTTCTGACCGAAGGACAACGAGTAGCGTACGTCGGCTTAGTTCGATTAGCCATGGTAGAGATGGAGAGAAAATTCAAGAGAATCGAGCGCACCAAGAGTAATAAAAAGGCTCTAGATATGCATCTAGAGACGACTAAAATGTGGGCTCAGAAGATCATGCTTAGACTGTATGGACACATGGACATCAACGCTTCGGAGCAGATCATGATTGAACAATTGTCAGAACACGGTGTCGTACCGGCAGATCTCACACCAGCGCTCATGCAGAACGCCCGAGTAAAGAATCCCGCCGCGGAAGAAGCAGAAGTGCCAAAGAATGAGGATTCTGCAAGGCCGTCTGTGGATACACCAGACGAGACAGCCAGATCGTCGTCACCGCTGAGTCTAAATGACCCATTACGATCACCGCCACCTCCACCTTACGATGAGCACCAAGAAAAGGACTACAACTATCCAGAAGTCAAAACACCATCGCAACTTCCAGACAGTAAAAGTCTTGATATTGACCTTCGCTGGACCGTTCTGTGCGACTTGTTCTTAGTTCTTATCGCTGACTCAGTATATGATTCGCGCTCGAGAGAACTTGTCGAGATGGTTGGCAAGTATCTCAGCGTCGACTGGTTGGAAATCTGCCGTTTTGAGAAGCGTGTAACAGACGCGCTGGAAATGCAGGAACAAGCAGACAAGGAAAACTGGAACGAAGAGGAGCATATGCAAACTCGAGCAAAGCGAGCACGTAATAAGCGTATTGCATTTATGGGTCTGGCCACCGTTGGCGGTGGGCTGGTCATTGGTTTGTCTGCTGGTTTGCTTGCTCCTGTCATTGGAGCTGGTCTTGCTGCAGGGTTCACGACCATTGGTGTGGCAGGGACGTCTAGTTTCCTAGCGGGTGCTGGAGGAGCTGCTATCATCACTTCAACGGGTGTTGTCACTGGTAGTACAGTTGGCGTTCGAGCTGCGAACAGGCGAACGGGGTCAGTGAAAACATTCGAATACCGGCCACTTCACAACAACAAAAGAACACATCTCATCATCACCTTGGCAGGATGGATGAACGGCAAGGTTGACGATGTTCGGTTGCCATACAGCACGGTGGATCCTGTTATGGGCGACATCTATTCAGTCCTCTGGGAGCCTGAAATGCTCAGAAGTATGGGAGCTACTATCAACATTCTTGCTACTGAGGTGAGTGTCGATAGCACCATATAGGCAGAAAACACATTGACGTATTTATAGGCTCTTACACAAGGTCTGCAACAGGTGTTAGGTAGCACAATTCTGGCAACTCTCATGGCCGCCATGACACTCCCTCTTGCGCTGACGAAGCTCTCCTACCTCATCGATAATCCATGGATTGTTTCGCAAGCTCGTGCAGATATGGCTGGACTTATTCTTGCCGATTCAATTGTCGACCGCAACCTTGGAACACGGCCTGTAACTTTGGTCGGTTTCTCTTTGGGCGCCAGAGTCATCTTCTCATGCCTGAAGGAGTTGGCTAAACGTGGAGCCTACGGTTTGATACAAAACGTGTACATGTTCGGCACACCAGTGGTTGCGAAGAACGATGAGTACGTCAAAGCAAGGGCGATCATTCCGGGGAGATTCGTCAACGGTTATGCTACTAATGATTGGATTCTAGGTAAGTTCTGTCACATGGTTTCCTCTTCATTGCTCACGCCCTCATAGGCTATCTCTTCCGTGCCACTAGTGGTGGCGTAATGCGTGTCGCAGGTCTTGCTCCGGTTCAAGTCCCTACCATCGAAAACATCAACGTCACCGAACTCGTTCCTGGACATATGGCGTATCGTGCTGCGATGCCAAAACTCCTTCGTGAAGCTGGATGGGTAGTTGAGAGTGACGAGTTTGCTGAAATCGAGGATCCCGATCCAGAGAACCACGAAAAGCGTCAGCGTGAACTCATCAGCGAAATAGAAGAAGCACGAAGGGAGCTCGAAAAGAAGGCAGCTGAAAAAGAAAAGAAAGGGGGGAAGTTAAGCTGGTGGCGCAAGAAAAAGGGCGATAAGAAGGAGTGGGAGGTTTATGATGAGCACAGCCAAAAGAGAGATGTCATCAATCCGGATGCCGACCCAGCCACGATCGCGCAGAACCCAGTCATGTTCGATATCGATGCAATCAGGAAAGAAGTCGCTGCTCTCGCCGCAGAAGGCGATGCAAAAGCACAGGAAAGGGAACCAGGGTTTGAAATCAAAGAGATCAAGTCCACACTTCCACCCATGAAAATCAGCATCGGCGCAGCAGATTCGACCCAATCCCCATACTCTAGCCTCCGCGAAACAAAAAGCTTCAACGATAGTCTAGGTTCCACAGGCGCAACAGCAGGCTCTGCTTCTACTAATGGCATGCATGCAAACTCAAGCAGCCAAAGCAAACAAGGTTACGATGAGTACGACGAATTTGACGACCCTGACGCAGCGAACATGACTATGACATTCGACTCCTCGTTCAACGATCCACCCATGTCTAGTAGATCCTCGGTCCCATCGTACGAAACGTACCAAACGTCTTCGTGGGATCATCACCCTGCGCCTAGTAAACCCTCATGGGACATGCAACCATCGTGGAATGATCCTGCACCGGTTGCTGAGCGTCCACCACTGAGATCTGCGAATACTATGCCGTCGTCTGCGGGTCTGCAGGTTGGTGCGAGTGGGAGTGGAACTGCAGGCGGTGGAACTATTAGCCCGGGATACAATGCCTGGGCCGATGAGTTTGAGGATGATTTTGGGCAGGAGAAGGAGGTACAGATGAGTTTTATGTGAGCCATTGTGGATGTGTGCCTTTGAGTATTCTTGTTAGATTGTTTAATTGGGTTGTAATTGTGGTGCAAAGTCAGCGCGCATAGCTATTTTCAATTTTGCGATGCATTGGGGATGGCGCGGGGCAGGGTGTATGGGTGTCAATCGTTGGTTGTTTCTTGAAGCTGGGGGAACATGTGGAGAGGTAACGATTGATTTTGGGATTGGCTATTTGGTACAGGGAAGAGAAGTGGGGGGAGGGTCGGGACGGGTTGGTGGGATTTTTTGGGGATGAGAGAAATGCTAGTGCCAGATCTGAGTTACTGAAGAAGAAAACGTTGCTACTTTTATTCACGCACAAGATGCTTAGTTTCGCTGGAAGATACCGGCAAGTTCTCCCGGATGTCTTTGATGCCCAACTAGAGAGCGGATTAGGCGGCCCATGGATGCATACATTCTCGTTCATCGAATGAGCCCCTGACAAGACATATTGTGAGCGCTTTTCTCCAACACCGAGATATTTCTCGATTGCTTCTGCATGCGTTGTTGAAGCGGGCCATCCCTCACCGCCGCTTTAAACAGCGCAACTTTCTTTGTTGTTTCACCACATTTGGCATACTTTTTAGCAACAAACGTTTCGTGATCAAATGATGTGAGACGTAAAGAGATAAGGAAAATCTATATGCACGTTGAAGGCGTGTTCAATCTACCAACGTTCATATACCGCAGTTATAACAAGGTTGTTAGATTATGGTAAGAATGCGCTTCGATCAGCAGCTGAACTTTGTCTTTACAAATGAAACTACTGGCCAATCAGACCAGCATATCTAAGCAAGGGAAGGTTGTCTTAGCCGAGCTCGAGCCAGCTGGTACCTGCATCCGCAAGGCTGCACGAGATTGCCGTTGGCTATTTCCGTTGTTGGCGCGACTTGAAAGTGGGCGTGTGATCATCGAGATGGAGGGATGCAAGACGATTTGACGGCCCATCCAACACCAACACGAGTCAATATTTGCCTCAGCTGCGGCCAAGAGTATGCCTTCTCGCAACAATTTGCCGTTGCTGTGGCTTTCCAACGGTCGCAGAGGTCGTTGCTCGCTTGAGCGATGCCGTGCGTCTGATTCACCCTAACCCTGTCAGGAGCAAATTACCGCTAGTCCATTGTTAGTCTATCCTTGTCCATCTGAATCAAAGCCGTATTTCCCCAGAACACTCATTTCCTGACCGCACTCTTCTGCCCATCTTCACTTGAATGAGCGGTAGTATGCCGGCCCCAAGGAGCGACGTTAAGCCGCTTGCGTACTGTTTGTCCCATGAGGATCAGGGACCCCTTATCGACCGAGCGACATGGCTCATGCGAGTGAGGCTGTTAAAACAGCCCTGTTCCCCACCCGCGGATTTGTCTTTTCCTCTCTGCTACGCAACATCCCTCGTACGCATCAATTGCTTTGTCAAGAGTCTTTTGGCCGCTGCGCCCTGTCACTCGTTTCCCTCCCGCTTCACTCATTCAGCGGTCTCTAAATACAATAATCAAAAACCCTAGTCGCTCACATCGACAATAATGAAGGCCTCAATTGTTGCTGCTTCCGCAGCGCTCGTCGGCTCTGTTGCTGCCGTTCAGCACAATGCGCATGCTGGATTCCACATGCGCCGTGCAGCTTACGCTGAGCCTGAGGAGATCTGCACAGTCTATACGACCGTCTACGTGACTGGATGTATGTGACTTTCGTTCATGTTTAAAAGAGCTAGGAAGATTGTGAGACGCGTTCTCATGTATCTGAAAAGAAAAGAAAACATAGGCTGGAGTATCAAGACACTACCAAGACTGACTCGATCTAGTACCCTCCATAGCTCCTAACTCGACTATTTACGAGCCTTCTCCCGTCCCCCAGACTTCATCGTCCTGCACTGAGGAACTTAAGACTTCAATCTTTACCCCTCCCGTGGTGTACTCGACTAAGGTCCCTGAAACCTCGAAACAGGTCTACCCTCCTGCGCCTGTGCCGGAGTCTTCCAAGGCGGTCTACCCTCCCGTGCCTGTTGTAGAGTCGTCGAAGCCTGTTCCCAAGCCTAGCACGCCTGCCTACCCTATCGTGGAGTCGTCTAAGCCCGCCCCTGTGCCCAGCGCGCCAGCTTACACCCCTGAGCCGTACCCTAGCAAGCCCGCTGAGACTCCTGTTCAGTATCCTAGCAAGCCCGCTGAGACTCCTGTTCAGTACTCTAGCAAGCCTGTTGAGACTCCTGTTCAGTACTCCAGCAAGCCTGCTGAGACTCCTATTCAGTACCCCAGCAAGCCTGTCGAGACTCCCGTGCAGTACTCTACCAAGCCTGTTGAGACCCCCAAGCCAGTTCCCAGCTCCTCCAAGCCGGCCGACACACCTAAGCCAGTTCCAAGTTCCTCTAAGTCAGCTGACAAGCCCAAGGCGACTGGCAGCTATAATGAGGGTGGCCGTATCAAGATCAACGGCAACAAGTGGGGTATGACCTACACCCCGTACGCAGCTGATGGCAACTGCAAGAGCGCGGATGAGGTCAAGAGTGACATTAAGATCATTGCTGATCTTGGCTTCACCACCATCCGCTCCTACAGCACTGACTGCGGTGTCTTTGAGAACGTTGTTCCTGAGTGCGAGAAGTATGGTCTGAAGGTCATCTACGGTGTCTTCCTCGAGGCTGGTGGTAAGGGCGGCAAGGGCTGCTTCTCCGACTACGCCAACAAGCAGGTCCAGGACATTATTGACCACGCACCCAAGGCAGGCATTGCCATGGTCATTGTCGGAAACGAGTGCATGTTCAATGGCAACTGCCAGCCTGCTGAACTCGCTTCATACATTGATTACGTCCGCACGCAGCTCCAGGGCGCTGGTTTCCCCAAGGATATTGCCATCACCACCACCGAGCCCGTCGGCGTTTGGGAGGAGAAGGGTGCCGCGCTCTGCGACCACATTGATGTTTTTGCGTGCCAAGTTCACCCGTACTTCACGGCTACTGTTACCGCGGAGATGGCTGGTGACTTTGCCGCCTCGCAGCTTGAGCAGGCTGCCAAGGTGTGCCCTGAAGCTGCCAAGAAGGGTAGGTACATTTCCGAGATTGGATGGCCAAGCGCTGGTCAGAACAACGGTGTCGCTGTTGCGAGTGTTGAGCAGCAGAAGATTGCCATGCAGAAGATTTTGGAGAAGGTTGGCTCTGAGTCTACTGTCTTCTCCTTCAAGGACGACCCATGGAAGCACCCCGGTAACCTTGGTGTTGAGCAGCACTTTGGATGTATCGATGTCTTGTCTTAGGCAACTCGTCACTTAGCACAGGATTGGAAAGTGGTTCAGATAAATGATTCTAGATGATCCGCCTCTGTACGATCATATTGTAGCGCGTCTGTGCCAATATCTCGCTATGTTTACATTCGTTCTTCTCTTACATCGATAGCGGCGGCTTTGAGTAATTAATATTGTCTAATGTCCCACCTAGATACCACATTTTCGGATTTGAGCCGAAATCAAGCTTTGTCTGTGCTTTGAGGTGTTTGTTTCAATTGGATCTTCTGCACTCCGGAGCATTGTGTCCGAAGTGGAAGTTTGCTTTTTTCCGTCAAATACGAGTCAGTTATTAGTGGTGAAATACTAATTAAATATAGAGTAACTAGCAGGGATAGGATGTGATTTATGTAACAAAAAGATGTCACGTTCAGTGTGGCTCGGTCACTGTGGTGCGGTTTAATTCCCGCCAGCGGTTATTCAATCGAACAAGACTCTTCGATGCTCTAATGCTTACGTGTCTCATCACGTTCACGTAGCGTTGGTACATAACAATCAGTAACTGTAACTCTATAGCTGTGCTGCTCTAGGTTTCTTCTTCGTCGTGACTTCCCAGCCGAAACTCTGTGTACAATTAGTACTTTTCAACCATGCGTATACTTCACGTACTGGTTTCTCCACCTTGCCACTCTGGATAATAACGTTCACAATAACTGGTACAGTTGCGTTGAACCCGGTGATAGTGGCTTTCTCTAACTCTTCAGCAGTACGTACAAAGAACCCAAGTCCACCACAGGCTTCAGCAAGCTTCTCATACTTTACCTCCCAGCCCAATGCCCAGCTCCTCAATCCAGGCTCATTATTCTTCGTTTTCTTCTGCTTAGCCGACCATTCTTCTGCAGAGCTCGAGTCCCCGAAGTAGATGCCTCCGTTGTTGATGACGAATATCAAAATATCCATACCCATGCGCGCCATGGTTTCAATCTCCATGCCACTGAAGCCAAACGCGGAATCGCCTTCAATGGCAACGATTTTCTTTCTTCTCGATGGACCGGACGAGGCTTGCGCGTTGAGTCCGTTATATGCTTCCCAGGCGGCTATCGCATACGGCAAACCAACACCCATGGTTGCATATGTCCCGGCATCGAGGCGGAGGCGTGGGTATTCAAGAGGGAACACGGAACGGCTTATGTCCATGGTGTTGGCCCCCTCTGCAATATAGCAAATGCTCCCATCAGAGGGTGAGCTGAGGGAATGCAGCGCAGTCTTGATCACGTCGAATGTACGGGTATATGACAGAGGTATGGAGGGGTGTTTCGCTGTGAATGCAGATATTCCTTCGTTCTTTTGCTTCGCGGCTACAAGTTTTTGGAGGTAATCAGAACTGGAGGGGTTGTATTTCCACCCTTTGAGACGTTGCGTCAGTTGCATAGTTACTATGCCTACGTCTCCAAGGAGAGAGAGCTCGGCGTCTGCTGCGTTTCGTCCCATTTCCTCAGGAGAGATATCAACTTGGATGAACTTTGCGGCTGGATTCCATTTTGGCGGAGCACCAAACACGAAGATCCAATTCAATCTGGCGCCCAATATTAGCACCACATCTGCCAACCTCATCGCTGCGCTCCGAGCAGATGAGACGTTTTTTGGATGAGAATCTGCTACAACACCCTTACCCATTGGCGATGGGAGAAATGGAATATGTGTTTCGTTGATGAACACCCGGATAGATTCTTCCGCACGAGCGTACGCTGCACCTTTTCCGATGAGGACCAGAGGCGCTTTGGCGCTCTTGATCATTTCCACAACCTTCAACAATATCTGATCATCTCCCCCTCCTTTTGGAGGACTCGCTACCTTTGGTGTTTTTTGAACATTTTCAGCCTGTTCTGCATTCAGTGGCTCGTTGATGATGTCAGCAGGTAGATCGATGAAGCCTGTTCCTGGGCGACCGTAAAAGGAACATCGATACGCATTTGCGATGATGGATGGAAGATATTCTGCATTTGGTGATCTCGTTGACACCTTTGTATGCGGTGTAAGAAGTGAAATCGAGTCCAGTTCTTGAAATGCTCCTCTCGTCACTAGAGAGGTTTCTGTTGAGCCACCCAATAACAAGAGAGGGAAGTTATTTTCATTTGCATTGCCAATCTGATTATTCATTAGTCCAACTTTCCCAGACTCTGGTATTCGTTCAGACTATCTTCTCCAAAAAAAAAAGAAAGTCGGATGATGTTGGAGTCAGTCGAAATATCTCTGTGCTTACCCCGGCCATAGCGTGCAACACTCCGGGTCCACCGACAACCAAACAAACACCCGGCTTCCCTGTAAGATACCCATAGGCTGTAGCGGCATAGCTAGCAGCTTGCTCGTTTCGAAATCCAATGAAACGAATGCCAAGATCGATTGCTCTCTCTGCGATCTCCGAGATGGGTACACCGATAATGCCGAAGATGACTCGCACACCGAGATCGTTGAGTGTTTGAGCAATTATTCCGGCGCCATTCAAAGGGGTTTGGGTTTGCGAAGCCATGGTGACGGCTCAACCTAAGATGAAAGCCTACATTGTGGATGCTACTTGGTCGATATCCGTTTGCTCTGCCTGGTGTTGGGGAAGGACGAGCCGAGGTAAAAGATGTCGTAGAGACTGAGTAGCATAATTCCAAAATAGAGGCAGACTTACACCGCCACATTTGCGATGCCGAAATGCTCGAGCTTGTAGATCAGTGGGGAAAAGCTGGCCGCAGCTACCACTGTTACGAGACACGCGGCACCTCCGAAGGTCTGTCCACTAGCGTAGAATTTTCGTGGTACCTCCACGAAGTCACATTCGCCTTTGTCTTCTCATAACAAATACATCAATAATGCATGTGAGGCGGCGCGCATAAGGTCAATCTCTGCAAAATTTCTGGTATGTCCCAGCGTGAAGCCAACCAATATGCTTGGCTAAACATTATAGATCCTTCATTCTTACAGAATCCCCCTTACTTTCGCTTCTTTGTTACGTACACCATCAACCCCATCTGAAGTAGCTTTGTGTCTGTAGTTCAGTTTCAAGTCAATGGCCTAGCATCCGTCAACCGATTTGTGCAGGAATTAGGAATCTGAACTATTGCTTCACGCTTAAACAAATTCTGCGCAACGTGTAAAGCACCACTGTCGCATTTTCAGCCCCTCGGGATTTACACCTTCCCTTCTATTCCTCCTACTTGCAATAGAGTTGAATAGGATGTATCGACCTCGGACAAGGTTCGAATGGATGTTTTTTGGGGTGATGAGTATGCAAGCCGCATGTTGTGTCGGACTTCAACTGTAAGGAGTCACATAAAGTGTAACAATCATTTGAATGGCAAGCTCACCGTTTAAAAGGAACGTTCTTCTCAAATATTCAGCTTGGTGCAACCCAGAGGCATACCAAGTGTCGGGCTCATATGTTGTACCTGTAAACTTTGGTCTGTTTACTACAGGTAGCATTTACCAAGCTATTCTCGCATTCGACGCTCTTCGGAGCAAAAACAATCTCCAGATCTTTGGAGTTTGTGTTCTTAATACTGGTCTCCTCAGTCTTTCTATCCTGTGTTACGGACAAACACAAATGACAGTCTCGTCATTCTACCAACAACAAACTACGAGCAAGAAGTCACTCTTCGACCAAACTGTCAACTTCTGGCCTACGGTACAGCCAGTGCTCCTGACTTCCCCTATTTTGATTGGTGTATGCTCAATCGTTATATTTGGAATTGCGTACAAGCTTCACCTACAGTTTGCATGGTCAATTTACAGACACATCAACGGAAGCGCGGAAGTTCGACGCCAGTATCTCACCTACCAGGTATGCGCCCCACAGACATCAATAAGTGTGGTGACCTGCTTAAAAAAAATTAGGTCCTTCTGGTTTTCATGAAGATTGAGCCTTGGTTTTGTTCGGCGTTTGTTGTCTCTTATGGATTTATTGACGTCAACTATAAGCTACCCGAGCTTATCTTGACTGTGGTCGTTGTACCGGTTGTCATAGTATCTATCTTCTTCACAATTTACTTCGTCAAAAGAGAGATTGTTTGGGGAGCTTTGGTAGCTTTAGTAAGTCATCTTCTCTTATCAGTAGTACATTTCCCCCTCCCGCTGACAAATCTTGTCAAGGTTCTTCGAATGGGAGAGATAGCCTACCTCACAAGTAGAATCCTTGTTCTCTATGGCAAAGGTCTTCAGTCCAGGACTGTAATGAGAGAGGAGATGTTGTTCTTCGCAATTGTGGCCTTGGTTTTCGCCATCTTTGTATGCTTCAACGCAATACTCTGCATGATTAATTTCAACAATGGGCTTAAACCACTACTACTTCACCAAGATTTTGACGGTAGACGATTTTCCAAATTCGAACCTATTCAAGATCATGTGCGTTATACAGAACGATTTGAACTAGACTAAATCAAGATATCCTTTCAGATTAACCAGCAATCTCAGAGATGATCCTGATGTAGACATTATATGCTGCTTGAAGAGTTTTTTAATGAAAATTTTGAGGTTTTTTTATTTACGTGTTCAGGTCAGTCCCAGAATAATTACTTGACAGCTTACCTGAGTTGATAAACGAAGTATCGAAGGTTGAAGTCATGGACAAAGCAGTGTATTCAGATGCTAGCCAATTACTGGAGAAAAACTCTTTCCATCTTTCTATTCAAAATCTTCCAGGTGAGTGGGAAGCATTTGTAGCAAGTGGAACTATGTCATAGCTGACTTCAATGGTAACTCTCCACGTCGCGTAATGTTTGCATCTTCTCCTTCAAAGTGTATCTGATAGGGTCCGTCGAGATTTCTTTACAACGGTCAGTAAGTTCTCGTAATCGTTATGCGAATACTTACCCGCTATCATGTAGAGATTCGTCTGTCGGCCAATACTTCTCCATACTCACACTAGGACCTGTATCGAAACAGGCCCCACCCATTGACTAAAATGATTACGGCAATCGCTCAAACTTGGTGGTGCCACTGCTATTACTGCAAGATAGTACTTGTCATCATCGCCCAGACTGAGGGTTTATCGTAAAAATCGGACATAAAAACCAACCACATGACACAAAAGCAACGTTGGTAACGGTGTGAATGCAATTTAATCAAGCCAATTGGAAAAAAGCAATAGAACACAACAGGCGCAAGCATTACTTGAACATTTGGACCTAGGGCTTTTCTAATATGTAATTCACTCGATGGACTTTGCTTTTACCGAATTAAACATTTTCCATTCGATAGCCACATTTAATTGACGGTAATATTTGTTCGAATAGCAATATCGCTCATGCTAAGTTCCTCTTAAATGTTCGACGTCTCCTCGATCCTAAGTACATACTTGACGGCACTGGCTCTCCCGTTTTTTAGGTTCAAGAGCGCCTCTTCCACGCCATTCAATCCACCTGGCACGACTTGGTGGGGGTGCGGCTTGAACCATTTTTCCTGTAAGCCTTTTGCAATTATTCTGAAGTAAACAAATCCCAAGTCTTTTTCTTGCTGATGAACTAAGCTGACATTAACATTTGAAGCTAAGATGTCATCCGGAATTAGCGTCTTATCTGCTGGCCAAACCGTTGTGATTCGGCCGCCTGGAGAGATTACTTTGGAAATGTTGACATATGAGCCCTTTTCGCTAATGGCATCATATGCGTATTGAAGCTTGAGTCCTTTCAGTGCATCTTTTATACCCTGGACAACGGCCTCATCGCCGTTACGGTAATCAACGATCGTATCGCCTTTGCTGCGATCAATCAGACCTTCAACGAATTGAATACCATTGCCAGCCACAGCAATGATTGGATGGAGATTAGACTTTTTCGCAAGTTGAATAGCGAATGCTCCTACCGCAGAGGCGCCACCATACACCACCAGAGGTATCGGTTCAGTTGCAGGAGCGAAAGTATGTGGGAGCCCAAGCTGATCAGACGAATAAAGTCCTACCACTGAAGTCATAGCAGCAAGTGGGACAGTTGCCGCCTCTATTAGAATAGTTAGCAAACTCAAAAGACTCTTCGTTATCCGCATTCCAGCACTCACCCTCGAAAGAGGTTGACACGGGGATATGGAAAGTCGTATGTGCCCAAGCAAGTGCATACTCTGCAAAGCTTCCACCAGGTGTGAACAATTCATGGAATGCAGCGACTCGGTCACCAATCTTGAATTCAGTAACGTTTTTTCCAACAGAATACACTGTTCCAGCAATGTCGTCGCCCTGATTAATCTCCCCATTTGGCACAAAGATTGGGAGCTTCCAATCTTTGGGGTTGGTTCCACTAACAACAACCTTGATTACCACTTGGTCATCGTTGGGGATTGGAACATCCACATCTACGAATTCAACCTTCGTTTCCTTGGTGACGATTGCTACAAAATTTTGTCAGGTCGATGTCTGATTGAGGGCGACAAGAGATCAAGGACTAACCTTCCTTCATGATAACAGGTATTGTCTAGCCTAAAAATTTGTTTTTGGGGTTAATGGCTTTGAACACAAGAAAAATAGACGAGAGCTTGTTGGTTGCGATATAATTCCTGTCAATCTTTAGGTTCAAGTCCCATTTTATGTAACAAAGACAACTAACTCGGGGGGAACATTCACCCGCACATGATTACCGAAAGTGCAATTTCCTTGGACATAAACTCATGTGCTTTCAAATAGAAACGCCGTTATGGAAATGCCGCCGTGCGAACTATGGGATCGAAGCTTCACATGATATTGTCCCGGAATTTATGAGCTTAAGTCCATACAAACGCGGAGATATGGTAATGTTTAGCCGTTCCAAATAACGCTAGTCCGGATCGATTTTAGTTATCGACTCTATGGCCGTGCGACCATCATCACCTGACATGAGATTCACATCTTGAAGAATTTCACAATTATATCGTGCGGCACTCGCATGAATCTATTCAAAAGTACCGTTTTATTACGAAACTTTCGGTATAATTGTTCTCGGCACTGCTATCAGCTCCAAGAGAAGGGAAAGAGTTGCAATATCCTGACTCCCCTGTCGTGCCAAACGTAGCTGTCTAAACATGCCCCTTCCCTGTCCTCTCTAATCGTCCCAGACATCCTAGTTTTCTAAATATTTGCCCTATCTGTTTAGTGTGATGTTGTTCAACCATCCTGTGGTCAGTACGTACTTTCCAGTCTCTCGATCCACTAACATTAACTATCGTTGAACCTCTCCTGGGCAACCGAGCAAACGATATGTTGGATCTCTACAGGCTTATATAGAGATTTTTTAGTAGTAATCAACCGCAGTTGGGGAACGCGTTTGTAACCCCAGGATATATTCGGAAGACGATAGTGACGCAGGGAGTGTGCCAAGTCTGTCTGTTTCTGGGCAATCTCCTTGTTCACAGTAGCTCGATCCTCTGCCTGAAATCACTAAAAAGGCTGTCTAACTAAACGTCATCACAGAAAGCCAGCTTCGTTACTTCAGATCCTTGAGTAACTACAATGCGCTATACGGCCGCCTATGTGAAGTATTTTCTTAACCAGGAGTGGCATTTGCAAGCGGTAGATTCTCCACTCTCGATATAATGATCTATGGTCAATAAGTACCACAAGAACTCTAGAAGCATCGTCTTGACCTCATTGGAGGTCGCAGAATTCTTGGAAACAAATTGTGCGCAAGGGAGCATTTCTACAAGACTATCTGTACGATGAATCCGGAAATCACTGTGCTTCTCTACTCCTACTCTCAATATTTGAACTAGTAAACCGTTGTTCTGGCCGCCCTGAAGTCAGGTCTAATTCTGGCAATCTGGAGACTGTAGGCGTGACGTTTGCATAAGAGGCAAGGCTACTTCTACTACGGGAACGTAGGGTTCCTACTCCTGCTGCTATTCAAGCTATAGCACTGATATCTCTGAAAGCAATGCTAGAAGACCGGGAATTATTGGAGTAGCTACATGCTGGTTTGTCATAAATCAGTCACTTCTACCACGCCACGCAAAGCGCATTTGAAAAGCTAGACTACAATGACTTAACGGTAACAACACTCAAATTATTGATAGTGAAAGCAATTTAGTTCTTCTTGTTTCATTAATTAGGGCTGTGGGTCCTCAGACGGGGATATATCGATGGTATTAAATAGGAATATTAGTACTATGTGTTGTTTTTAAAATGTCTGTTGTCAATGTCCGGAACGTAAGAATAACCTATCATTCAAGAGTCCCAATATTAACATGAAAAGTGCAAAGCTCGCACGAATCCTAAGTTACTTTTAAACCCCCGGCCAATGTGTTGCGAATTTGACGAAAATTAATTCCTTATTATTAATACTTCATTAGCCATTCAAATATCATGAACATAAATATTATAGGAGACTAAGAAGACTTGCATCTTGTTATAGAAGATTCGCCAGCCGCGTGAGAATTGGATTGATATCAGAATGGTGGATACAGGTTCCAGTTATTATACCATGCAGGAGATACAGACCATTAAAAGCATCTTGTGGTGGAGAATTCGCTAAAAACATGGGTGTGGGTTCGTCAAGTTAGCATGAGACCTGGAAGACTTCCTGCTGCTCGCATTGCGTATAAGAGAGGCTGCAACTCGATTGTTGCAAACAAGTGCTTCATGAATTTTATGACATTAGAAAGATTAACATTGGACACTTGGACCGCATACATAAACGGAAATTATTAGCAGAGATTTGCTCAATCCGTGATCTGACTTGGCCAAATAGCCGCGGTCAATACATGTTAACTCCTTGTAATATCATTCAAAGGGTTGTAAGGCTGCTCCAAGTACTCTCGTAAATGACCTATTCGCCAATTTTGCACTGATTGCAAGTGCACCATTTAAATGTAGATGAAAACTATTACGTAGGTAAATCGAAACGCTTATTCATGGGAAATCGGAGAGTATTTCCAGCCTCCACAAGCTCGTTTGTTACGATTCACCTCCAGAAAGATTTTGCAGCTGCTGAATGATAAAGAATAGTTTACGAAATCGCAGTTCCCTAGTGCGACCCCCTCGGAAAAAACAAAACAAGGGGAATGAGAAACAAAAAAAATAGCTAGGGATGAAGGAACGATTGTAGAACATGTGGTCATCATATTTACCAGTCACATAAGACATGGCTAACAAGTTCCGATCAGCTCGACAAATGCCGCTGTCGATGAGGCAATCCCGATAAAGAAAATTTGTTCACACCGGGCAGACGCAAGATTCGGACCGATGTATTCTCATAATAGAGGAGCGGCATATATGCCGGTTTCTTGGATCTGCATACACAATTGCCCAATGCTGGTAGCCCCATATTGTCACCCCACACTTTCCATAGTATCGGTCGGAGATTTGTAAAGAACAGTTATCAATCGTAGTTGCTAGTTGAAGCATTTCTACAAGGCCCTCATCATTGTAACATCCCAGAGTATTGAAAATCGCGTGCTCCCAGCCATCCCATTTACGCTGGTCCCATATCACCAGCCTCAGGCCTCCCTATATGTCTAAATCCACCATTAATGACCTTCCGCATACATGTTAGTCCCACTACTGGCTTCTATTAGAAAGAATCTCTATGGAGACCTTTTTGTTCGCCATCATCAGGTGTGATACCTTTTGCCTATCCTTACAGGTCACTTCAGCACAGTCTGCCGATTTTCAACTCTACACCAACGAAAAGTACCACTCGCAACTATCACAACATGATTATCCCTGGCCACATCGCACTTTCTCGCAAGGTCATCACGAATCTTCTCTCCGCTGCGCATCAAACTCAACCCTGTGGTGTAGACCTCACACTCAAACGCATCCTGACCTGGACATCACCCGGAACCATCGATTTCGACAACGCCCAACGAGAAACGGCGCAGACGGTTGAAATTCCCTTCAAGGCAGCCTCAATATCAAACCAAACTACCACCGCGGCTGCTACAAACCCATCTGTCTGGACCCCAGAAAACATTAGTACCCATCCAGCTGACTCTATTCATCTCCTCCCCTCTAGCTATCTTATCGAATTCAACGAACTTGTCGATATGCCCCTTGATCTCATGGGCCAGATTCTAGTCCGGAGCTCGTTGTTCCGGTCTGGTGCACTGGTACATGCTGGGGTGATGGACAGTGGATACAAAGGCTCGATAGGGGCGTTGCTGCAGGTCGTTAATCCAGAAGGGTTGAGAGTGGTGAGGGGAGCGAAATTGGCGCAGATGGTATTTCATCAAATGGACGAGGGGGTGGTGGGGTATACTGGTACTTACCAGGGGAGAACGTTTGTTTGAACGTTTGGGCTCGGGCTCGGTTGGGAGCGACAGTTGGTGCTTGTGAGGTTGGGTGAGATGGCATCTTTTGAGGCAAATCTTGACGCGGTTATTTATGGGATTGTTGTTTGTTCTGAAATTAAAATTGGGATGAGGAACCTTAAACAATCGAAGAGGATGTTGCTGTAGTGTAGGTAAAAAGAACGGCGAGGGATGAATGTAAGTTGATTGATATCGCAAATGATTATGACGCAGTAAAATCTTTGCAAGCACGCTTGAAGATAGTATGCATGCGTTGTCAGTCGTGTGTGACATCAAGGCAAGTGATAGGGGTTCGCAAATGGTTGCATTCTCATTTGGGTATATATAATTAATTTGTTACAGTTGACAATCAATATCATTCTACATGTTCAGCACTTAGTTCCAGGAGATAAGATGAAGTCCCGCCTCTAGTCAGTTGTATTAATTCAACTCACTACTCAATTGGTATCCTCAAGACGAATTGATGCCTCCCTTAGTCCTTCTTGAAAGCATCAGTAAAGTCCCAGTTGTTCAAATGTCCAGATCCAACCTGCTCATGTCATCAGTTTCAGAATTCTCAAAAGAAATTTAGTATGTTTACTTACACAGAGATAAGTGGCAAAGCTCAACCAGCCCAGGTACGGGGCAAGCAGCCATCCACAGACGGGGTCGACCTGTCCCCAGGTGTAGGCGAGATAACCGACAACACCACCGAGAGCGAGAATATCAGCAGTGGCAGCCTTGGGGCGACCCATGCCAAAGTAGAGGGGCGTCCAGATGAGGTTCAGAGCAAGTTGAATGGTGTAGAGTGTAGCTCCGTGCTGGTGGGAATTAGATCAAGTGCCATTGGTTTCCAAGAGTGAGAGGTACCTTTGCAAGAGCAACCGTCTGAGGGTTCAAAGACGTGGTGCCAGTGGTCCAGGCGCGGTAAGCAGTATAGCCCATGGTCGCATAAAGCAGTGTCCATGTTGGTCCAAAAACATAGCCTGGTGGATGGTATGGAGGCTGCTTCAACTTGCTGTACGTGGCTTTTGAGATGCTTGCTGATGGTAGGTTAGTAGACCGAATGCGCTCACCAATCCTCCAACTCACGGCTGATGGCAAACCCAGTTGCCGTGCCCAATGCTACAGGCAGCAGGATGGACACGGCGGGGTTCTCGAAGAAGAAGTTGGGCAGGGTCAGGTTGGGGATGTAGGTCGTCATGTTTGCGGCAGATGGCTGTCAGCGGATACTTGCGTCGGAACTCGTGGAGACAGGAGGAGAGTTGAACAGCGAAGCCAATGGATGCAAACAAACCTACACCGGCAATTCTGCATCTCTCCTCACGATACATGGCCACTACGTAATCGCGCGCCGGCCAATCAAGCCTCGGCTCGTCAGGAGCACGCGTTTGGCCGATCCACTTGCCGCGACTCCGTGCTCCGTTGGCCTCTCTGCGTTGCACGTCGCGCTAGGGAGCACTGGCCTCGTTTCAGTGCACGGTTGAGGTTGAGGTCGGGGTTGTGCCAGTGCCAGCCGCCGCGACCGCGACCCTCGAAGCCTCACCCTTCCTCTTCTCATCAGCGCGTCTCCGCGACCGCGACTACATTCAGCACATCGTGAGTGCAGCCGCTTTTTCCTCTTGCAGAAGCCCGCCCCCTTGTTCGTTCCCCCATCCTCTTGTACAGCTATCTTCATAGCTCTAGCAGCTTTGTTCGCGACAGCCCCAGCGCTCCGCCTTGCTTCAGCTCCTACCTCTCTCTCTCCACACTTCCCTTCTCGCTGTGCTGCTCGAGTGTGATCAATCGCATCGGGCACGGGCGTCTCCTTGTCTACTTGTTCCGCACCCGCATCCTCACCCTCGTCCCTACTCACCGCTGTCGTCTTCTGTCGTTTGTTTGTCGTCTGTCTAACCGAAGCCATCATGGCAAACAGCTGTTACCTACGACGACTACCACCCGACTCGCACACGTCGCGTCCACCAGGCACCATTGCGCCTTCTAGCAAGCACTCTCTCTGAGGCCCTGCGTTTATGATCGATTCATCGCGCTACCTACGACCCTCGTGAAGCGCGCCAAACTCAACACCTTGACCGTACCATCATCCCACATCACAAACAAAGAGACTGCTCCTTGTCATTTTTCGCAACAATGGACTCTTACACGTAAGTCCTACAGTGCCGTGGAATACCGAGAGCCTGTGCTAACAGCATACAGTGTCCGCGAGGAATCGAGGCCGCCTGCTGATTCGTACAGACGGCGCTCACCAGGTAAGCTACATCATCTTCTCCTCACCCCTCGGGATCGCTTCAGTATTATGTATTGCAGAGGCGCGTTCTGCCACTTGAATGTCATCGATACTCTGAGTTTATGCACCCAAACCAACAGCAGATTTTACCGGCGTGCGCACATCCATGCCTTGGCAACATTGCTGCATTTCTTGTTGCTTGGAGAATCGAACTTATTCGTGATTCGCTCTACTATAGAGCATATCAACTGACCATATTTTCCACAGCCTCGGGAGACCGCAGACCCCGACGACGCTCGCGATCGCCACAAAACATCGATAGATATCAACCTGACCGAGCTCGCGACTACGACCATCCCCGTCGTGATGGAGGCAGGAGGCGCTCCTCTCCTCCGCCTGTTCAAGGTGGCATAGATCGCTATGTCCCAGGCCAAGATAACTTTGCCCCGACTTTCACGACCAACCCAGTTCCCAATCCTATGAATCTCGAATACCAGGTCGGCTTCAATTACTTTGCTGAGTGGTGGCGCGTCGAACAAACCATGAAGGAAGAAAAGGAACGCGCAAAAAATGGCGGCAGGAAGCCCGTTCTTCGAGGAGAGCGCGAGGCTCGCGAGGAGCGAGGTAAAGAGCGCGAGCTAATCCAAGCCGCGTATGACGAGTACAAAGAGAAGCTTCAAGTGCAAATGGCTAAGACCTTTGTCGACAAGCACAAGGGTGAAGAGTGGTTCAAAGAGCGCTACGACCCTGAATATTACGTGGCCTTCAAGGAAAAGCTAAGAGAATATCGACACGGCAGCTATGCGGACTGGGAACGACAACTAGACGAGGGATATTTTGATGAATTCACGCTCGAAGGTATCTACAAAAACGACTCAAACGGCGCGGGCGGCATCGTTGAAAAAGAAGAAGGCGAAACCACAGCTGCAAACGAGGTCTTGGGCGTAGGAGATCTTCTGCCCTGCAAAGGCGGCGAGCTTCGTGATGAGGCCACCTTCCAGCCCACGCTTCTAATCAAGACCATTGCACCCACCGTCAATCGTGTCAAGGTCGAGGAGTTTTGCAAGGAACATCTCGGTGAGGGTCCTGGTGGATTCAAATGGCTGAGCATGAGTGATCCCAATCCGCTCAAGAAGTGCCACCGTATCGGTTGGGTCATCCTGCACCCAAGCGATGAGCAGCCCATGATCATTGACGATCGTGGAGATGCGCGCGATGACGATGTCGAGGAGGGCGATATCGATGAGAAACCTCAGATTGGCCCGCAAGGCACCGCCCAGAAAGCTCTCGAATCCATTAATGGCAAAACTGTCAACGACGAGGTTCGCGGCAATTTTACTTGCCATGTCGGTGTCCATGAGCCACCGGCAGCTCCGAGAAAGAAAGCGCTATGGGATCTGTTCTCTACTCCTGAAAGGATTGAGCGCGATCTGGAACTTGCTGAGCGATTGGTTAGAAAAATGGACGAAGAAATGAGAGACGGGCACGAGACTGATTTCGCAGAGGTTGACGGCGTTAGCAAGATTGATCAGCGGGTCGAAGACCTTCGCTCCAAGGGTTGGCTACAGCCTCCCGCAAACGCTCCAGCTCCTATCAAGAAAGAGAAGGACCCTGAAGACTTGGAGGAAGGCGAAGACGAGACAATGGATGACGACGAGGGCGCATACGACGACGAAGTCGATGACGAAGAGCTGCTGGTCAAGAAGAAGAAGCTTGATCTTCTGATTGAGTACTTGCGCCGAGTCTACAACTTTTGCTTCTTCTGTGTATTTGAAAGCGACTCTGTCCACGAGTTGATTCGCAAGTGTGCAGGCGGGCATCTTCGCCGCCCCCGTGCCAGCTTGACGACAGCTGCAAAGACGACAGCAAGGGCCACAGCCTCTGGCCAGCCCTTCCCCTACAGGAAACAAGAGCCAACAGGCGAGGGCGACAATGTCGACGAAAGTGTTGTTGAAGAGAAAAAGCCTCTGAGATTGAGTGGCAAGAGTCAACAGCAACTTCAGCGGGCTTACAACTGGGTGAAGACTTACGAAGAGAAATTGATGCAGCTACTCGAACCTGAAAACGTGGATGTCAGGAAGCTTGGCGGTAAGCCTCTAGAGGAGGCCATGGAGGACGAGCTTGCCAAGTTCGTCAAGCAAGAGGATGAGTCCAAATGGCGTTGCAAGGTCCCAGAATGTACAAAGCTGTTCAAGGGACAGCATTTTTGGCGCAAGCATACCGAGAAGCGTCATCCAGAGTGGTTAGAGAAGGTGGAGAAAGACGTAAGTATCATCCCATGTAACCATTTAGATACGATGCTAACCTCGACATAGCTCCGGCTTGTCAACAGCTACGTTGTTGATCCTGCACACATTGCCCCATCACGAAGTGATGCTAATAGTAATGGCCACTTCCCCATGGGCAACCACATTCAAGCTACCGGCACACCAAGAGGCTTCAATCTGGCCAACATGAATATGGCCATCAACGGGATGCAGAACGGTATGAATGCTCAGGCTCTTTTTAACCCTGCGATGGCTGGCAGCTGGGACCCAACCCTTGGGCTTGACGATCGTCACCAATCCGGGGCGATGCGACGAGGTGGTCACCGTTTCAACAGCCGGGCTGCTGGACCATATGACAGGCCAAATCGCGACGGCCGTAGCCGCCCCAATGGTGTTGCCGGACGTTTGACCCCTCCACCACGTGGTGGTCGGCCTGGTGTCCAGCGCTTCGGTGATGGTGGGCCGGGTCCTGTTCAGTCTACTCAGGGTCGTTCCATCAAGAGCTATGAAGACCTGGATGCTGTGGGTGGCGGTAGCAGTGGAGAGCTCAACTATTGAGCGCAGATGCTCGCGGTGCGATACTTCTCGTTGCTTGACATCCGTTCAGAGGTGCCGGGTAGTATGTTGTTCTGTTCTGAGACTGGTGTTAGGGCAAGTGATTCTTGATTTGCTCTTCTTACGACCGTCACTCATTGCCTTGGCAACTGGTTCTGGCGGATCTAAGGCTAAGAGGGTTGGCGTTCTTGTTCTTTTACCCATACTTCGACTCATCAGTCCGCTTGTGTTTGTAGCCTGTACATTTCCTCAAAATTAAGTAGTCACAAAATTTACAATCAAAATTATCTAGGTGTCATATGCAGGACCGAAGTGCCTTTTGCATGGTCAAGTGTTCAATTTATCTCAAGAAAGCTTGATAAACGACATGGGACTACCCCTGTTGCTATCGCCGAAACCTACTATGAAAGTAAAAAAAAGAGACAAGTGACCCATGGTGCTGTGATGCTAGTCTGAAAAGGACGTTCATAGTCACTGGCCCCGCAACGTGATCTCCGGAGATACAGATGCATACGAGAATACGAATACGTAGGCCAAGGGGCAGAGTCTAGTGAAGGTATCAGGACGTGAGACTGTTGGCGGCTCCCGGTCCACGACGGCGTTTCCGATTCTTCCGCAAAAACACAGACTCGGGGTGAGGGGCACGAGCCATGCATCAATCTTGTGCACAGCTGTTTCGTTTCCATTTGCAGAAAGCCCAGCGCGCAGGGCTGAGAGCGAAGCAAGCAGACCAAGTTGTATATCTGCAGGCCAAGCGCTTAGTTGTGCCGTGCGTTCCATTCTCGCCGATTGATTGTCGTCAAGGTGCTGTAGAGCACGCAGCCACACCTGCTGATTTGAGGCTGCACTCTGAACCAGTGACGCAACTATATGCAACTGACGCAAGGGACGCCACAAGCCACACTCGCACGCGCTGCGCCTACTTTTATGGCTGACACGCATCCGTCTTACCCATTTCCAGCAGATAGCAGGGGAATGTGCCTCTGTCTAATCCTACTTGAGCAGCCTTCTCCTTGTTCCGAGCCTGGTGGAGTCGAGGTAGAGCCTCAGCACGTCCTCCGCCGTCATACTATACGCGTCGACGCTATTTACGGTCCGAACGGTACAAAGTCGTTGGGCGATATAACCCACGCCCTGCGCCTGCCGGACCGCGGCCTTTAGCTTCACCCCTCTCTCACATTATTTCGTCATGCAACCAAACCGGCCTCCGTCCATCCAGCTTAATGGCTATGGGCAGCCTGCGGTCATGGAGAACCAGCCCGCAGTCGTCAACTTTGACGAACCGCATTCCTCGAGCGCGGGGCGACCTCCTACGGCGCGACAAGACACGACGTATTCAAAGTACTCGATGATGTCGGTGCCTCCCGAGGGCTCCATTCTAACGGGGAAGCAAGAGCATTGTAAGCGGGGCAGCGGTACCCAGCGCCCAGCACAGTACTAACCAGCCCGCCAGACCTGAAGCGCGAACTCATCTCCCAGCAGACAAAGTTTGAAATCTCAGAGCTCTCGACTCCCACGGCCCTGAAGCGCTTTGGCGCGCCCTTCCGCTCAGACGCTGGTGAGGTTGCGCCAGAAGATTCAGAGCTCCCCCTCCTGCGCTACATATTCGTGCACCATGTCCGCAACTTCCCATTTCTGGACAAGGCCAAGGAGAAGGAGTTTTGGCAGGATAAGCTGCAAGTCGTATGTTTGCCACGTCGAGTTGCCCAGGTTTTGGCTAATACGGGCGGGTACAGTTCCTCGAGTCGTTCGCGAGCAAAGACATCTCGTCCTCAGAGGATCGCCTCGAGGAAACAAAGAGAAAAAAACTGGCACAAAAGGCAGAGAAGCTGGTCGAGCTCATGATGGTCTCAGGTATCCCTACTGCATCTGGCTACGAGGAGAGGATACGCTTTGCAGAAATGGAGATAGTAGACACAAAAGCAAACGAGGATGGCCTCACAATGAATGCGCCTAGTGGGCACTTTATTAACGGCTGGGATGTCAACGTCGCAGGGGTCAGGACTACTTCAGTAAAGAAGCATCTTCGTTACCATACACACGCAGTAAGTGGAGCATAATCAGTACAACAATGTATTTTAACTGACGTGCCTTCAGGAGTATCTCATTCGAGTCAAGCAAAGCGGTGGTCAAGACTTTTACGTTGGCCGGCGCTACGCGGACTTTGTCCAGTTACACAAGCGAATCCGCCTAGAGCTACCGGGCAAAGTACTCCCTCCACTTCCACGGAAGAACACTAAAGATTCGCTTCTTTCATCAAGTAAAGCCGACGACGATGATGTCAGTTCCATCTCGTCAGGGTCTACACAAGGTCCACCGCCAGCACCAGAACCTCAGGAAAGCAGTGGAGGTGGAGGGATACGGAATTACCTTTTCGGCGGCGGCCATAAGAGGAACGTGTCCCAGACCTCTTTGGCGCGGCCACGCTCTCCCAGAGCATCAGGAGAGCATAATGCTTACCAGCCACGAACACTCTATCGCGAAGAGCAACGTGTGTCTCTGCGAGCCTTCCTTCGGTCGTTCCTGAATAACGAACGGATCGCCCGATCTAACGCGATGGCTAATTTCCTGACGGGAGATCCTGTCGAGGTTAACGAGGAGGAGATGGAAGACATCGAAAGACGAAAAGTGATGGACGCGAAGCGTATCGAGGAACAGAAAAAGTTCTACGAAGTAGCAAGAAAACGAGCGGCAGAACTCGACATACACATGGAGAAGTTCCGAAGAGAAATTGTAGAGAGCAATGGCCTCTCATCTCTCTTCCAAGAAATTAGGGTGAAGAAAACCATCGCGGAGCTCAAGCCTGAGTATCAGAAGTTTTGCGAGTGGCTACGAATAGAAGTCGCAGCTACGATCTACCACCTTTTCCTCGCCGAGGACAATTCGCCAGAACTTTTCGCACAAGCCAAACGCATACACTCGCTTGTGCCGTATGGAATGCTCAAGAACGTCATCCGGATTGCCAACCCCGCTGCTGTCATGAGTGGAGTGCTAGATCTTTTCCTGGCACAGCCCTTCGGTTCTAGATCACTTCTTCAACGGATATTTGGTATGGCTATCAATGATGGTGTCAACTCCGTTCAAAAGACAATTGACACACTTGGCACGACCAAGATTAACGACGAGATCCTTTGTGCCAAAATCAAAGCCTTTGTCCAAGCGGATGAAAGTGTCAAGGACTTGATACGGGAGGAAGCCAAGAACGAAAATATGGATGTGGTCATTACGATACTGCGCTCCGAGTACTTTGAACCCGAACTCGACGCGAAACGGGTAGAAAAAGTTTTCAATGCTTATGTTGCCTGGAACAACGCAGTCGAAAATGTGAGACCAAGTCGTTTAAACAGAAATTCCAGCAGCCGAAGCAACCTCAGTGCACAGACTAATGCCTCTGTTCAGATTGACAAAGAACTGCGGCAAGGCGCTGAGCTCTTCGCGCATCTGAAGCAATACCTCAAGCTATGTCTGAGGCAGCGAGACAAGCAGATGATGCTCCAGATCATTGAGGAGGTAAGCACATGTTCTATTTTATTCGCATAACAGCGATAACTGACTATATGCCAGCCAACTACACTCCACCTGTTCAGAGATCTCTTTACCATCTTCTATGAACCTCTTGTTCGCGTATACAAGTCGGCAAGTGTATACAACAGTATCACCGACTTCGCAGTGTTCGTTGACGACACTATTAAAGTAGTCGAAGCCTGCCAGAGGCAAGAGGTCTCGGCGGATCCTAATCAAACAGTGCAAGCGTTTATTGACCTGTGTGCTCGCCACGAAGACAACCTTTACAAGTTCATCCACGAGGTGCATACCCATGATAACGGACTTTTCGACCAACTCATGGGCTGGCTCGAGGGTATCCTCGAGTTTTTGCGCCATGGACCCCGAAATGGCAGTAAACTGGACATGAACGCATTGTTCCAGGGCGGTATGGATTCGAACATTGTCGACAGGAAGAAGGCGATTGGGGAGATCAATAGCTTGATCAAATGGCAAGCGGCGAGAAAGAGATGGCATCAGGACAAAACTAGGCAGAAGATGGCAAGTGGAGGTGATGAGCCTGATACCATGCCAGGCGGATTAGCTGGGTTCAAGTCGAGTGACTTTGGACTCAATGCGGTATGTCAAATATCAATCCATCTGTTGGTCATACAATACTGATACTGCATTAGCTCGATCTACAAGATCTCGAACTCGACGAAGATGGGTCTGACTCGGAAGATTCGGAGGAGTACGATGATGAGGACCTTGACCCTATTGAAGCAGAACGCAAGAACAGGGCACGCGCTGCCGAGAAGCTGAGAAGAAAAGCCGGTGAGCCGATCAAGCCGCCAGTTGTGGAGTTGCAGAAACTGGCCCCCAGTTTTGTCACCATGTTGAGGAGCGTTCTTGCCGAGTAGGGTGAGAACTAGACGTTGGCGTGGAGAAAGATAGTTGCACGTTCAGGCAGGGAAGGATTCATTGAAGAAGTTCAAGATTCTTCGGTAGTTTTATTAGTACCCAACTCATAATATTTCCATCTCGTAATTTGCAGCGTGACCATCAGTTATTGTTCAACTCAAATTTGTGGATGTGTTGACCCTTTAGGCGTTCGCAGACGTTTTCCACGTGCAGTCTTGCAATCTTACCCCATACGCGCTAGCAACGGTCCGAGCTGAAGGTCCGATCGCATAGCTGTCCTTTATGCAGCCCGAGTTTCGAGTGTCGCAACGCAACATCAACGCGTTGGCTCGTTCTCCCTTTCTTTTTGTACGATGATCGTACGGCTCCCACAGACTTATTCATTCTTTTGAAGTCAGTGAAAGAGTAGGAATTGCAAACTCCACCCCGTTGATTCGGAACTTTGAACTTTACAAACCCAAGTTATAGAGACACGTTTCTAAAGTATCCTTCACCTCACATCTGTCTTATCGCAATTACTTTCTTCCCGACCGCACCCGTTACCACCTCACACCAGCTACCCGAATTTCTCGCAATCAAATACCTAGCAGCGGTAACACGCCAACATGCCCGCGAAATCCCGCTTCACGCGTCTCGACGCCTTCACCAAGACTGTCGAGGATGCGCGAATCCGCACAACATCCGGTGGCATTGTCACAATTGTCAGCTTATTTGTCATCTTCTGGTTAACATGGGGCGAGTGGGCGGACTACAGGAGAGTGACCGTGCGACCGGAGCTGGTGGTGGATAAGGGGAGAGGCGAGCGCATGGAAATCAGCTTGAACATGACGTTCCCGCGGATGCCCTGCGAGCTGCTTACGCTTGATGTCATGGACGTGTCTGGGGAGTTGCAGATGGGTGTCACGCACGGAATCAACATGGTGCGGTTGAGTTCCGAGGCGGACGGGAGCAAGGTGATTGATATCAAGGCTCTGAATCTGTGAGTAACTCTACGTGTCCAGTAGTTGGACGAAGAGGAGAATGAGTGCTGACGGATGTTGAAGACACAACGAGGAAGCTCCACATCTCGCCCCTGACTACTGCGGCCAGTGCTACGGCGCACCCTCCCCTACCAACGCTGTCAAAGCCGGTTGCTGCAACACTTGCGACGATGTCCGCGATGCGTATGCCTCAATCTCATGGTCCTTTGGCCGTGGCGAGGGCGTTGAGCAGTGCGAGCGCGAACACTACGCTGAGAAGCTTGATTCACAGCGTCAAGAGGGCTGCCGCCTTCAGGGCAGCGTTCGTGTCAACAAAGTCATTGGAAACTTTCACGTTGCGCCTGGAAAGTCCTTCTCCAACGGCAACATGCATGTGCACGACCTGGAGAATTACTTCAGGGACCAGTACGCGCACACCTTTACCCACACGATTCACCATCTGCGTTTCGGGCCACAACTCAGCGATGCTATCATTCAGGATATGCAGAAGAAACACAGTGGAACTGGCCCAAGCGGGTGGACAAACCACCACATCAACCCACTGGACAATACCGAACAGCACACCGAAGAGAAGGCTTACAACTACATGTACTTTGTCAAGGTCGTGTCGACTGCCTATCTGCCGCTTGGCTGGGAGAAGGAAACCCCAACTCCCAACAAGCATTACGAGGCTGTTGGCGATGTCATTGACGGAAACTACAAGGGCAGCATCGAGACACACCAGTACTCTGTCACGAGCCACAAGAGGAGTCTTGCGGGCGGAACAGATGAGCAGGAAGGACACAAGGAGCGTATCCATGCTCGTGGCGGCATTCCGGGTGTTTTCTTCTCCTATGTGAGTCTATTCATTTTCGTTACTTCACTTTGCCATCAACAAGCTAATTCTCGTTCAGGACATCTCACCCATGAAGGTCATCAACCGTGAAACGCGCGATAAGTCTTTCTCGGGCTTCCTCGTCGGCCTGTGCGCCGTCATTGGTGGTACACTGACTGTTGCCGCGGCGGTTGATCGTGCGCTGTATGAAGGTGTCAACCAGATCAAGAAAATTCACTCCAACTAGGCGTTTGTTTCGGTGTGGATAGTGGAATAGGTACGCGGAAGATGCATTGTGCACATTTTCCGCATTGCTTGGGTATTCGCATGTGGTTTGGAGTATGGGCGTATGGGTGGTCAATGCAGGTGCGATAGATTTATAGGCTTATCTGGAAGTAGGATGTGGGGAGCTTGCGGCGTGAGCGGCGAGAAGATAGATTTGTATTATGTGTGGTATCCTGGAGGAGGGTGCTTGTGCTATATTAGGACATGGTAGAGGGGAAATATACTGTCAATTTCACATTACAGGGCTTTTCATGATATTATCCTTTATGTGAGTTTGTATTGGATACAAGTTTGTGCTATGTAGAAGCTGCTTACTTCTGTAGCAGACAGCTGAACATGTTGCCATCACATCATGCCAGGCTCCCTCTAACACTGCTGCCTGGATGCCTGAATCAAGAGATTTTGTGACAGTTCAAACTCTCGTCTGTTAATTGACACACCAGAATTAGCAAATTCAAGTGAGTCACACCCCGAGAGCTGCCAAATTAGGAGAATTTGTTCGAATGATTGGTTTGGTCGTCTCAATTCAGTTTCCGTTAGCCAATCAATGGTCGACGAGGGACAGAAAACGGCATGTCTTGGCAAACGCACGGCCGCGATGCTCGATTCTGTGTATAAAGGAAGTCTTGCTGCTTTCGTTGTACTTCACCAACAACTTTAACCCACGTAACTCCAGCACTTTGTAAAACGCCTCATACCCCGAGAAGTACACCGACTATTTGCCGACACGTGGTTCTCTGGCTACATCCAAATCCAACATCACGCAGTACGGAAGAGTTCAAGTCACCTTACAACACTCAATCAACCGGCCAACTACGTGTCTCAATCCAAGTCTCTCAAAAAATCAAAATGTCTCAAAGGGGCTATCGAGGACGAGGCCGTGGACGTGGTGGACGTGGAGGACGTGGCGACTACAATCAAGAATCCGCACCACCCACAGACTCGGACCGCGCACAAGCAACCAACAACACAGTACAGCTCCTCAAAGACTTTCTTTCCCGGCGATACGACGCCCCTAATAAGCTCCTCAACCTCAGCAGTATCGCGACCGATGCTGAAATCCGCTCGTCAGGCATGTTCGCGCAGGAATCCACACAGATGAAATTCTTCCCCGCCCTCATGGTCATCTGCAACCAGATCCTGCCCTCCAAGGAAGAAAAAGAAGACGCCATCCACAGCGTCACACTCAGCGGGAACAATCTCCCTACCATCAAGGTCATTATGGATCTTGTGTACACGCTGCCGCACATCAAGAACCTGGATCTGAGCGGCAATGCGTTTGAGAGTGTGGGCGTGCTGAAGCCGTGGAAAGGCCGGTTCAGACGCCTCGAACATTTGATAGTGGATCCATTTCCACAGATTGGCTGGGAAGAGGAGGTTACAGCGTGGTTTCCCAAGCTGAAAGTGCTGAATGGGATGCAGGTTCGTGCTGCGGAGACGGCGCCTGAAGCTGCAGCTACGGCGGGGAATGTTGCACAGATGGGGGATTTGCAGGACCCGGCAGTGCAAGGAGGACCCGCTCTGGGAGATCAGCAAAAGGAGGAAATGGTCGTGTATGTGCAGCAGGCGACGGGTTTAAGAAGGGATTATGCGGTGCAGTGTTTGGAGGCTGGAGGGTGGGATCTGAATAAAGCGGGAGAGCTGTTTACTCAAAGTAGAGAGACTCTACCTGCTGAGGCTTTTGTCTAAAAGGGGGGGGAGAGGACAAGCGCTGTGGAGCTGATGGAAAATCGCGAGGGATAGGAGGTGGTCATTTTTTGCAGCATTTGCGCAAGGCACGGCGTTGGGACTACGAAGAGTATGTTGTTTGTGTGAAAATTTTCACGCGGTCATGTATACCCGCTCACGAGCAAGTTTGAAATCAAAGATTGAAAAAAATTCTTCATTTGGAACAAGACTCTCATCTGCAATTTAAAACGTGGTGCTTGAAAGAAGCTCCGTGAGTGTACTATTAAACCTGGTGTGGGAGACCATTAGATCAACTCACTATAACGCCAAAAAATAAAACGAAGTAACTGTAGAGATTTCCTCCCTTATGGGTATATACATGCAATCATACCCATCAATGACTCTTCCTTGACGAGTTCGCCAATGCGCTCTCCAGCGCAGCATTAATATCAATATGGAACAAAGGCCTGTTCAGACCCTGCACAACCGCAATTCCGGTTGGCCTCACATTCGCACCGCCATATGCCTTGCTCGCCTCGAGGTTCTTATCAAACGAGCCTCCATCTGATGAGTCAGACGCAGGAACCGCCTCAATGTCGTTGCTCCTTGCCTGAGAAAGTACCTTCCTCTGCTCCCTGGCGTGTGCATCATGCGGGGAGGATCCCGCGCCGCTGAGCTCAGCGACAGAGAAGATGGGCTTCCAGCGCTGAGGGTTGTTTGTGTCGTGCTCGGGGGTGTAGTATCCGAAGCCTGAGGCAGCGAGGGCACGTTTGGTCCAGCGGTTATTGATGTGGGCAAAGTGCCAGTCGACTGTGTCGGGAGCGGCGTATTTGTCGAGCTGGTTGCGTACGTCGATGAGGTTCTGGATTGAGGTGATGTCAATATTGTTGACGGCTGAGAAATCGAGGATGATGGCTTTGAGGGTGGGGCGGTTGTCGACTTCTTCTTTTTGGCCACGGCGTGGGCCGGGGTCGTTCCAGGGGCGGTCACCGAGACGGCCGTAGGCAGCGGGGTTGGTACGGCGGGTTTTCTTGAAGATGGTTTCGGTGAGCTGATCCAAGTAATGGTTGGCGTTCGGGTAGTTGAAGGCTTCGCTGAATCGGTAGATGAAGATACCTGGGTACGGGTCTTCGAGTTGAATGGAAGGGTTTGTGCCATCACGGTGGTCGATGGGCAAGAAAACGTTGCGTACAGAGCTCTCGCCTTCAATAGGAGTCTTGCGAACACCGGCTTCCTTATCGGTGTTGTTGTTGTCGGATCGGTCGAGCAGATGGTCACCAACAACGGAGTGAATCTTTGCCTTTCCGAGGAACTTGCCATCGGCCTTGAACAGGCGGAATATATATAGTGCAATGGAGCAGCAAACAGTGGTGTAGATACCATTCTCAATGGTAGAGAAGACAGTGACAAACACACCCGCGAAGAAGATAGGAACCTCGACAGGCGACACTCTCCAGAACTGGTAGACGACATTTGGCGGCGTGATCAGGTCACCCACTGCGTGAATGATGACAGCTGCGAGGGTGGCATTTGGAATGTACCAGAACATGGCTGGAAGAGCGTAAATAGCGAGCAAGACGATAACACCCGTTATGACACCTGCAAACGGAGTGCGGACACCGGCCTTGGATTTAATGGCGGTACGCGAGAAAGATCCGGTTGCAGGGTAGGCTCCAAGGAATGGGCCAATGCAGTTGGTTACACCAATAGCTACCAATTCTTGCGATGGGTTGATGATGTAGTTGTTGACACGGCCAAACGATTTAGCGATAGAGATATGCTCGATTAGAAGGACGATGACGGTGGAAGGCAGTTCAGATGCAAAGGACGAAATGATGTTCGTAGTGATATGCGGAACACGAGCATGCTTAAACCCTCTTGGAACTACGCCTAGAACAGTGACTCTGGGCTTCTTTCGGTGGTGCCTGTTCACCAAGTAGCTGATGAGGATGTAGAGCAACAAGACAAAAGCTGTTCGCAAGGTGCTCAAGAAGAAGAACAGCTTGGCCTTTGTCGAGTATCTCTTCGCGCAGTAGCCGCAAACGAATCTGATGAGGTATAGGAGGAACAAGGACGTTATGCCGAAAGCTGCGTTAAGGTCTGATCGTCCAAGATGCTTCAGAATGTTGATAGCAACCTTGTAAGTCGACTCGCGAGTGGAAAACCCAGTGATGCCCATCATGGTCGGGACTTGTCCAACAGCGATGCTCAACGCAGATCCTGTCATGAAGGCTGAGATGGCAGCGAGTGAGATAAGGTCGACAATGAACCCGAGCCTTGTCAGACCCATGAAGAGAACAATGGCGCCGGCGACGATGGCTAAAGAGGATGCAATAACATCCCTCGCCACCACGCCTTTGCCTAGATGTTTTTCTGCTTTCAAAACGACGTTTCCGGTAACAGTAGACAAGACAGCGACTGGGCCAATGGTGATATCCTTGGAAGTCGCGAAAAACCAGTAGATGAGAACTCCCATGAAAGAAGAGTAGAGACCAAATTCGGGTGCAAGTTGAGCCAATTTAGCGTAAGCCATACTTTGGGGAATGACCACACAGCCAACAGTAATACCTAAATAAATCAGCAGGAATTCTTGAATCTGAGGGCAATGTATACGGACCAGCAACCAAATCTCCAATTAACCATTGCAAGTTGTATCGTGTGATCCAGTGGACGAAGGGGAACAGAGAGGAAAAGTAATGTGCGACGTCTTGGCCGCTTGGAGTGTACTCGCGCAGCCATTCCATGGTAGTGGGCTCATGCTCGACATAGGTGTCTGCAGAGTCGATGGAGAACAAGCTCTCTCCACGTGTTACACGGTCCGATCCAGTTTCGTTACGGTAGTTGAGGTCAATACCTAGGACCTTTGCGAGGCCATGGCCAATCTTGGTTGATGCGGACGCCATGGTTCAATCGTAGTACAACGACTGTTGGCGAAAGGGTGACAAGAGTGCACAAGCTTTGCAAAGCTGTACCAAGAAAAGGTGGCAGGAACCCCAAGGCTTATGTATCAATACCAAGCGGGGCCTATGCACAGAAGCACCGTGCGGGAGATTCGCTATCCCCCGTTCCGATGACAGGAGCTTGGGTGTATTGGAGTGGCGGAGGTGTCCCCGGAAACCCTTGATCCAGATTCGATACTGACCTCGAAGATATTTAACAGATCTTCCAAAAGGTGTATCTAGGCGAGAGAATAACAGTCGAGATTGGCGGAGCCCGTAATCGGCTCGTCGCGTGTTGCCAAAGGCGGTGCTTGATTTGGGTAGGCCAAGTGCTTGTACGACGCCTCAAAATTGCTTGAAATGGCGGTGATATTGCGTGACTGAAATCGACCAGCTGAGACGGGTCAGAACAAGATAATTCCAAAAACAAAAGATTACTGTGACGGCTGGGCTTTTGTCATAACCTTTGAAGGGAATTGGCAAGCGTGGTAACCTTTCGACGGTCTGCAAACTCGACGTAAATTTTCCCAAAGTGACATAATCCGTGGGTACGACTACCAGGTAGAAGGTTTTTTCAGTTTGGTACCGACTCGGCTGACGCTGTTCGCCGTGTTGAGATCCATTTGGTGGGAGATCATTTAGACACTTGCAGGGGTTGCGGATGTGGCGACAGGGATGTGAGCACAAAGGAAGTGCTGGGTTCGGGTACTCTAGTCTGGCGTCCAATGACAGTCGACGACATGTCAATTGCGTGCTCAAAGGGCAAGATGTCGACTTGCAGGGTTGTCGACGCTTTGGATTTCCAGGCACATAGAACCGTAAGCATGTGCTCATGTTTGTAAGTGGCAACCCATAATTTCTGCAAGTTATGCGATGTTCCGAGGCCACGAGACGCCGCGACGTGCCGCTCAAACCCAACCAGACAACTGCCGGTGGAGTGGTAGGTTCGAGTGGGTACGCAACGCAATGCTCTGCCAAGACCGTGCTTCTGTGGAGAGTGCGGACGCGAATGCGGGTGCATGGACCCTAAAAGAGGCTCTATGCGACGGGATTCGCCATCTCCACCTCAGGCGCTCCAGTATAGCCTCGCGAAGAGTGTAAGTTAACAACAACAATAGCATGTGATTTGAGACCTTCTGGAAAGCTGCAACGGGTTGGCACGTATGGTTAGACTCGGCAGCAAGAAGATTATGAGCTACGGAAAGACGCTCAGTCATCTGATCGAGATTTGGTTTAACAAACTCAATGACAATACATTTGGATGGCCAAGTTTTCATCATAAACTGAAGTGATAGGTAATGAAAAGTGCACCCTGCTTGGCCGTCAACCTGACCCACCAGACTATCCTAAAAGTTATGATCATGGAGACATGAAAGGAGCCCCAAAATTTGCTTAGTGCAAGATGTTGTGATACAAAAATGTTTGTGATCTGAGCGGTGTCGGAGGATGCAAGCCTATCGAACGATACATCCTACCGGACGCCTTGTTTGGCAGGTGCCTCGGTTTATAGGAGCGTGGTCATTTGAGCATTTTGCTCGTGTGTGCTTTCAGAGACACAGATACGCCCAGCTACCAGTATTGGAGGTGAGTTTACTACACCCAGTAGTCAAATAGAGACCTAGATGAACAGTCTGAGCAGTCCATTGTTACAATATGCAATAAGAAAGAACTTGCCAGCCTACATAAGCAACAATATATCCCTGAGATATGTAGTTTGATTTGTGACGGAAACCCCTGCCTCGAAGTATACATAAACTTTCCCTGCAGCTCATTAATCAAAAGTTCGGCTAATAATACACCGAAATTAGGGCCCTCGTCGGCTGGTCGGAAAGTGTTGTCCAAAAGGCGCAATATATCACATTGTTGAATCATTGGCACTTTTGAGCATGGACAGCAAAAAAAGAACACAGTTACCATGCTTGCCGCGTACAATCTATCGTCATCTCCGTATCACTCCAGATAAACTACATGTCGTATTGTAAACCAGAACGCAGTCCACAATGCCAATGCTGACATCGATTCGCTTGACATTCTGGACTGTTCTGACCTCGTCACATCGAATCCAATATCTCTAGAAGTTTCACTGTCAAATGGCTGTCTTGTTCGCTTTGCGATAACAATCAGGGCGACTAAATCAAATTCCAAATTATGACAAGTCAATTATGCGTAAGAGTGATGTGCTCATTGGCTTTGAGGGGGCTTGTCCATAAAACGCCATATGGACGAATCGACACGGCTGTACGTTACCCACATGGACCCCCTCGAAAGATCGAAAGATCGAAATACCGGGATCATCGGGCGCCTCGTCTTGTGCCGTTTGTGTATCTTGCTTGATTTTCGTTGGCGACGGTGTCATTACACTACGTGAGATGACAGCACTGTCCGTATTGTCAAAAGTTCTCCGAGTGTTGTTTTCGTTGTCAGTTACCACCTACTTGGATGTTAACAGAGGAGTTCTCACAACGAGTTCATTGGATGAGAAGAAAAATCGGTTGCGTTAGAGACAGACGAATAGTAGTGCAGAAGGTTGAATGGCGTGCTTCGATGTCAGTGCTCGGAGGCTACTTTGAAGACCCTAACAAACAAGCCTACATAAACAAGTTCGTAGCGAAAGCATAGTTCAGAAAAGAAAATAAACCACTATGGACAAACTGATGTTGGCATTGCACTCTACAATCCAAGGATAGAGCTAGCAGAGGTATTTTGGGGAGCGAGCTTGTGGCCTTTTGAGGCGGAAATACTACCTTCACTTGGACTTGGGACAGTTGACTTGAACTAGCTACATCTTTCTGAAGGCCAAATATCAAAATAACTTGCGTTCGATGACTTGAACTTGACTTGAACTTGACTTGAA
Organism: Mycocentrospora acerina; assembly: GCA_022701365.1. Taxonomy (NCBI): domain Eukaryota; kingdom Fungi; phylum Ascomycota; class Dothideomycetes; order Pleosporales; genus Mycocentrospora; species Mycocentrospora acerina. The sequence goes on from JAKUHH010000040.1 coordinate 593,432, forward strand.
TCTATTGGGGTAGGTTGAGCCTCCAGACCTTCGTAGTACCTAAACATGATTAAGTCGTAAGTTTACTAGTCCATAAGTCTGTACGGATCTTAAAGTGTTTTTGAAAAAAACATATCGAAGACTGAACCGCAGTTGATAGTAGTCTCTCTGCTTCAATTAATACTGCTATTATATCCATGGCACACCCTTGGCAATGACGTGATCATGCATGTTGCTTCGTAGAGGCTTTGTATGAGAATCTATACTACGGTACCTCCAAGGAACTTATTTAGTTTACAGCTCACCAAGGTACTGGATAGCTTTTGCGTGTTACGCCCTTGTCCTGTGATATTGATCCTTTAGGTAATAACGGAGAGAATGCTATTCATTTTACTGGTTCGTGCACATTAGTTACCACCCAGACTTGAGTCACTCACAAGAGACGTGAGTCATCACAAGCGGCAGCCACGAAATACTCGACTCGCCATGACTTTGAATAATTCTAAAGCATGATACAGATCATGAATTTTTGTGTGGAATGAATGCACATTTTGTCTTACTTTGTGTGTAACCTCATAGCCGATGACGTACCCGCATTGCGGGGTCTCGGCTCTCAGTGCGTGAACGCATCCAACCTCAACAAGTACCCCAGCACAGCAAGCAAACACCGAAAACCCATGTAGAATGCTCACCCATCCTCCAATCATGTCGCAGGAAAATCTGCAAGCACTGATCCGCGCACGCGAGCAACCTCCAGACGTTACATTCCCGACGTCTGCAGTCCGCGGATATAAGCTAGTTTGATGCAGGTCTGCCGGTGATATTGAGCCTCCATCCATGACCGGCCCTTCCCTTCCTCTTCCATCTTTCTCTTCTATCTATATACTGTATAGATAGGTCGGAGAATTCATTTGCATACTGAAAAATAAGGCGCAATACTTCCCACCACCACCGTGCTTTCACGCCGCGCAGATCCGCAACGCCACCATGTCTCTGTCCATCTTATCACGCCTCTCCGCTTTCCTAGGATTCGCGTCTTTGAATGCGGTTGGGAAAGATGCCTATATTATTATTACGCTACGTTCACTACGCATGTTTACAGCTGGCATTCCGTCCTTGATCCTCGCGCTGTTCTTCTCGTCGCTTGAGTTTCCAGATACGCGGATCGGAGTATTCATGACCTTGACTCTACTTGGCGATGTTCTTCTGTCGCTGCTACTCACGCTTGTTGCGGACAAACTTGGGCGACGTCGGATTCTGTTTGGTGGGAGTGTGATGATGGCTTTCTCGGGCGTTGTGTTCGCCTTGTCGGAGAATTTCTGGATCCTGCTTATTGCGGCGGTGTTCGGCATTATTAGTGTTACCGGTGCAGATTGCGGACCGTTCCGAGCAGTCGAGGAGAGCATCTTGAGTGGATTGACAGATGACAAGACGAGAAGTGATGTTCTTGCTTGGTATGTCACGGCAACAACAATGGCGGGTGCTGTGGGCTCTGAAGTAGCAGGGAGAGTGGTACATGCACTTGAGAAGCGCAGTGGAAACATCACCAAAGCATATCACGCGTTATTCTGGGCATACGCCGCGTTTGGAATCATCGGAAGCGTCTTGTGTCTAGGGTTGAGCAAGAGCTGTGAAGCTGCCGGCGAGAAGCACTCGGAGATGGCAGAGAGGGGGCGAGGCGGAGGAAACGGGGAAGAAGAAGAGGTTTTACTAGAACCCATGACGCCAAGTACCATCGATAGCTTCGATCACGATCGGGAGCAAGAGCAGAGACCGACAGATATTAGAATTCCGCCGAAGAAGAAGCAGAGCTACTTCAGCCAGATATCCCAATCCACTCGCTCCATCATGTTTAAACTCTGGATCCTTCTAGCCATTGACTCACTAGCAGACGGAATGACACCCTATTCTCTCATGAACTACTACGTCGACCAAAAGTTCCATTTGTCGAAATCTACCCTCGGAGATATAACCTCAGCATCGCAGTTTCTCTGCGCTGTCAGTGCCATCTTCGCAGGACCGCTTGCAAAGCGCATTGGACTTATCAACACCATGGTTTTCACGCACCTCCCATCCTCCATCGCCAGCATGTTCATCCCGCTACCAAGCAGTGTGGGCTGGACAGTGGGAATCCTTTTATTCCGCGCGGCGCTCAATAGCATGGACCAGGCTCCTCGCACTGCTTTCATCGCTGCAGTCGTGAAGCCAGAGGAGCGGACAGGCGTCATGGGCATTACAAGCATGGTGCGTACGCTAGCCATGAGTGTTGGGCCTTCTATTACCGGTGTGTTGTCTGGTAATGGAGCGTTTTGGATTGCTTTCTTGGCGACGGGAATGTGTAGGATCACGTATGATCTAGGGTTGTGGGTCTTGTTTGTCAATGTCAAGGTTGAAAGGAGTGTTGACAAGGAAGACGAGGTGGATAGTGTGAATGATGAGGCCTGGGACGGGTTGTTGAGCGATTCGGAAAGTGATGAGAGTAGTGAGGGAAGAAAGAGTAAGGATCTAGACCGAAGTGAGATGAGGGTATGAGCTGTATAGACCAGTGATTTCAAAAATCGCATAGATTTGTAAGTCTTAGAATAGCTTTCCTAGCTGAGCACATTTCTTTACAGGTACACTAGGAAATCATACGCCATGCAAAGTTTCCAGAGAAAGCTACTTCTCGTATTGTCAGGCTTGAGGGAGTTGCTACACTTTATGTTCTATGAATTGTTAAGTTACTTGAATATGCTTTTGTGAAGACTAATAAGATGAACCAAGAATGAAAAGAGAAAAAGTGACTGGAATCAATGGAGCAAAGTAGAGTAGAAAGCAATTCGACTTAAATTAAATCTACAAACTTCAACGCCACCCATGCACTGTTTCTCTCGAATTTTACGCAACATCAACAAACGCCCTCTTCCTCCTGTTCTTGCTCTCTTCATCTAATCTGTCCACATCCTCCAGCCTCACCAACTTCGCCTCATCAACTCTCTCGCCCACAAATCTCAGTGCTGCAACGTTGAATCCAATCAAGTCCTTGTTGCCCATCAACGAACTCCTCAGATCTGCGCGCATGCTCTCCAAAACGGTCTTCAGTTCTCTACTTGAAACAATCTGCTTCTGGTGAGTCTTCAGCATGAAGAAGAGGACTCGGCAGGTTAGGTTGATGTTCCATTGCTTCTGCACCCAGATAGAGATGAATGTGAAGAGTGCAGGCAAAGAGGAGAATGGCAATACCAGAAGTGCATCGTGTAATTGTGCGGCGGGGATCTTGGATAGCGTGTTAAGAACGTGTCGTTCGGCGGAGATGTTTCCAAGCGCGAGGTAAAGGGGGTTGCGTTGAGGAGGAGCAATCTTCGGGTTTGCTTTTCGCTGAATCTCCCACTCATGGACAATTTCCAGATCGGCGACACCCAGATCGAGGGCTTCTTGAATACGTTCTCCAGCTGTCAGTGTGCTGATAGTTTGCTTGGAAGCGTCTACCGCTTCAGCACGCTCGCCGTTAAAAGGCTCTTCATCTTCCAGGGATGTCGCCAGAGTTTTCTCGTAGAGGTCTTCAAGTTCGCGTTCGCGCTCTTCTTCGAGGAAAATAGGCTCGTCGGATTTGGTCCAGATCCGTATGCTCTTGTCGTGACTGGCTGAGACGATGAAGTCGCCTGTGCGTGACACAGTCATGGCCCAGATCTCACCGTGGTGACCCTTGAACTTCTGGATTTGTTCGAATTTGTCGCCATCCCAGCTCTTAATCGTCTTGTCTTTGCTAGCGCTAAAGAATATGTGCTTCTCGTCGCTATCTACAGGATGTGGGATGAAAGCTATTTGCATGATGCTGTCTTCATGACCAAAAAGGGCCTTGTGACAGTCGCCAAAGTCGAGACCCCAAATACGCACGTTCTTGTCGGCGGAACATGTTGCAATCAGCTTGCTGTCGCTCGATATCGACATGTTGAGTACTGGTAGCTTGTGTCCGTACAGATTCAGGAATAGCTTCAATGAATCTACGAAGAACACCTTGACAGTGTTATCGAGAGTGGAAACAGCCAACAGTCTCGAATCTGGCGAGAACTCTACGCTGAGGACGTCGTCATTGAGCTTCAAGATTCGAGTTTCAACAAGCTTGAGACGAGGCATTGTGCGCTTCGTACCTGGAATTTCTTCCTGAACAATCTCAAAATTCCAGAACTTTACTGACTTGTCTGCACTGCCGGTGATGATCGACTTGCCGTCAGGGTGAACCTGCATGGTCCATACGGCCCCCTCGTGTGCTGGGATTTTGTCAAGCAGCGACGAAGCGGCTATATCGTACAGCTCGATATCGCCCTCTTTTGTCCCTACAACAACAATCTTATCTCCTGGCAAGAAGGCGCAGCAAAGTGCGTACCCGCACTCCAACGTGCGCAGACAGTTTTGTGTCTTCACATTCCAGATTTTGAGACCTCCGCTTGATGCTGACGCCAACATGCGGTCGTCTGAGCTGAGAGCCAGCGCGCGGATATCGTTCCTGTGGCCTGCCAGCTCTACAGAGAGTGTACGGCTGTAGTCGGGGACATCGTCTGTCTTGGTCTTACTCTTCTGTGGAATTTCGTAAACGTCGATGAGATTGTTGTTCGTGCCGACCAAAAGTTGCAGCTTCTTGTTTCCCCTGGTGTGCATCCATGAGACAGATCTGACTTTTCCTGCCGTCCTTAGTGTGACATATGGAACAATAACTTCACTTATTTCGGCGTCCACAATGTTAACCTTCTCCTCTGCATTGGCTTCCTCTTGGTCATCACCGTTGGCATCGTTCTTAGCCTTCTCCCTCTTCCTCTTCCTTTTCCTAATTAAGCTTTTCCTGACTTCCTCCTCGGTGCGTATCCGCCAGATCTCAACCGCCTTCTCTGCGCCGTGAACTGCGATGAAGTCTGACTTTGCGTAGAAAGATATACCCTGAGTCCTGTCCTTTCCTTGTCGATATAGGATGCCCCTTGTGGTTAGGTAATTGTGTTCCGTTACTTCACCAATGGACGAGCCAGCTTGTTGCAGGCCGATCAAGTCGATAGCCCAAACCTTGAGCTCTCCGTCATTTCCTGCAGTCATACAGCCGCTTCCATCTGGTGATACACCTAGTGCCCAACACTCGCCGTTCGTCTGCGCAACGTGTGTTTCGATGCAGTGTTGTGTGCTGACATCCCATATCTTGATCAAGGCGTCTTTGCTGGTAGAGAGAAGAAATGCCTGGTCTGTGTCCATGTTGGTCTCCTCACCGTCTGCGCCATCTTCCTGAGTCGCATTGCCTGGGTGAATGAAGTGCAGTCCGGTGATCTGGCCCTTGTGTCCTCTAAGCTTGTACAGACCAACTTCCGAAACCAGGTCCCAAATGACAATGTCCGTATCTTTTGAGCCACTTGCGAGGCGCACACCAGTCTGATCGAAAGCCAGAGTCGTGACAGCAGATTTGTGGCCATTGAAGCTTATAATGGCAGTTGATGTTCGCGCGTCCCAGATGCGAATGCTTCCGTCTGCATACCCAACGGCAAAAACATCCTGATCGACCTCACTTCGACGTATGACTGTGACTTCTTCGGTGCAGGTGGAGTCACGCCACCTGCTCAGAAGCTCGCCCTTCTTCACATCCCAACACAAGACTTCTTCGTTTGCGGCGGCGTATGCGCGTCCAGCTCCAGCAGCTCGGCTCGATCCAGGCTGGGCAGCGGCTTCCGAAGTCCAAACGATGTTCGAAGTGGCAGTAGCAACCACGCCAAAGGCATCGGTCTGCTCGAATTTGCTGTTCTGACATCAACAGCAGCTCTGCTTCATTTGCGCTGGGGACCTTACCTGTACTGCCTGACCATCTTGCGTCGAGAACACGGGGTTTAGAGATGGAAAGAATATAGAGTCGGCCTATTCACACCGAAATCATACCACAATGACAATCCTTGGGCGTGTGCAAGTGTGCGCCGCCATCAACGAGAGGACTGGTGAACTCTGCGCGGCGAGATCTCGAAACTTTTTTGGGCAGTCGCGACCAACCCCACAGCGCACAGGCCCACTTCCAACATCACTCCCGACCTCCCGCCGCAGCAGTTGACAGCTGCCTCGCATCCCACGTCACACTCCCTGGTAGAACCCAACCCGCCGCCATGCTTTTGCTCGACTACCAGAATGTGCTAATTGAGTCGTTGCTCAAGGACCGTTTCAATGGGTGTGCATTACCCCGCTGCCTTCCGCCCGCCATCAACACCAGCCAGGTAGCTGACAGGTCACAGAGGAGCTGCGGCGAACATCGACCAGGTCGTGTCCGACTTTGATGGCGTCACATTCCACATCTCGACACCAGAGAGCAAAACAAAGATACTAGTCTCTCTGCACATCAAGTGCTTCCATGAATTGGTTCAATACGGCGCCCAGGCCATCCTGGAACGCGAGTATGGACCATACATTGTCGAGCCTGAGTCTGGATATGACTTCTCTGTGCTGGTAGACCTAGAAAGCTTGCCCGAGGATCAGGGTACGCCCACCTATAGAGCAGCTTGTGGGATGGTGCTAACGTTCACGCAGAGGGCAAAGACGACTTGGTCCGGCGCATATCCCTCCTCAAGCGCAACGCCATGGCTGCACCTTTTGAGCAAGCCTTTGATGAGTTCCAGCAACTGCAGGAAGAAGCTTCAAAGTACACGTCCGAGTCAGCGCCCCAAGGTGTAAAGGAGGGCGGTGAAGTGCGTGCGATCCACTATCGAGAGGAGGAAGCGATATACGTCAAGGCCAGCCACGACCGTGTCACAGTCATCTTCTCCACTGTCTTCCGGGAGGAAACAGACAGGATATTTGGCAAGGTTTTCCTTCAGGTACCCCTCATTATTTCTGTGTTGTACAAGGAGATGCTAAGTCTGTCTGCAGGAATTCGTTGACGCTAGACGGAGAGCCATTCAGAACGCACCACAAGTACTCTTCCGAAACGACCCACCTCTAGAGTTGCAGGGTATTCCAGGGGTCGATACATCTGGCTCTGCCGACATCGGTTACATCACGTTTGGTATGGTATTCACCATGATTTCGTCAATAACTACTGACATATTCAGTTCTCTTCCCTCGCCATTTGGCAAACGCTCGACGAGCAGATGTCATCTCTCACATCCAGACCTTCCGCGATTACTTCCACTACCATATCAAAGCTTCCAAGGCATACATTCACTCAAGGATGCGCAAGCGAACAGCCGACTTCCTGCAAGGTATGTTGATAACAATCCAACATGATTGGTCGAATGCTTACAATATTGTAGTCCTCCGCCGCGCGCGGCCCGAAGCAGAGGAGAAGGAGCGAAAGACGGCCAGTGGTCGAACATTCCGGGTTCAGGCATAAGATGTACACTCTTGGATATACACCTTGCAGAATATAGATCAGCTTGCAATCATGAGACAGAAAAGAAGAGGTGCATCTTGACCACACTGAGGAGTGAGCAACCTGTGAACTAAGATGTATGCTTCGTCGAGATACTCGAACTCCTTCGCCGCATAACTTGGCTTGACGTTGTGATGCTCAAATGGTGCACGGGCCTGTAGTCGCGACTTCCCATGTGGACGCGTTCCCCAAGGGTCTCTACTCCACCTTGCACCAAACATAACGTTCAACCAACCCCACTTCGACCCCACGCACCAAATTCACATCACAATGGCTGAGGGGTCAAGACCAAAGTTTGACAACCTTCCGGGCATTGACACCGCACCTGATGTGTATGAGACCCCCGAGCTTGCTGAAGACGTCTCGACAGTCCAAGCATCAACAGCTGTGTCGGAATCAGAAGGCGGCGATTCTGACCAAGAGCGCGATGGAGTTCACCACCAACGGTTTCAGACGGCTGAAGCCCGTAGCCGCTTCCAGCCCTCGCGAGTAGATGCCCACGGCGTAGATTTCTCGGACAATGTTGCACAGCGCCAATCGTATCGCACATCGACAAGAGGACAGCGGCGGCGAGGCGAAATTCTAGGGGACGACAGCGACGAGGAAAAAGAAAGCTTCTCAAGGAAGCTGTTGAGGGTGAAGAGGGAATTGCTCGAGCTAGAGAACGAATACGAACAGAGGGTACAGTCTGGAGACAAGGCAAAAATCGAGGAGCGAGATGCCAAGGAAGCCATGGAATTTATATCTGACAAAGTCGACATGATATACGCTATGCGGCGCGGTGGTATTCGAGGCGTAGAACCACAACTCGATCGCACGATACAGAAGTTCAGTGACTACGAACCATTTGGACCGAGCCCGAGGCTTACCAAAGCTATTGCGAACCAGCCGCCATTGCCAGGATCACAAGTCCAGAGGAACCAGTTGGAGTGGGTATTGAACCAGGCTGCAGAGTTTGACAAGAGGATAACCCAATTGGAGAACAACCTTGGGCTGAACGGGAACACAATGCCGGAATTGAGTGACAAGGCAACGTTTCCCGTTTTCACAACATTGCAGAAGCTGGAACTACAGATTGGTCTTATTGGAGATGCCTCAACGAACAACATGGACGCGGCGACACAGCAGATCAAGAAACTCATCACAGATGCGGAGCAGCTCAGAGAGATCCGCCAGGAAGCTTCACGTTCTGACTCGGGCTCTTCCGAGGACAGGGCTGCCACAAATCCTGAACAAGAGGCTAAGATCAACGCCCTTTACGGCACACTGCCTTCGATTGACAAACTTGCCCCCATTCTACCAATCGTCCTAGAACGTCTCCGCACGCTACGACTAGTACATACAAGTGCATGGCAAGCAGATGAGGTGCTTTCTGAACTGGAACGACGGCAGTCGCAGCAAGAAGACGAGATTAAGAAGTGGGAGAAGCAATTGGAAATTGTAGACGGAGATCTTAAGGCGTGCGAGAAGACTATGCACAAGAACATGAAGGTTGTAGGTGATGACGTCAAGATGTTGGAAGAAAAGGTTGAGAAGCTGCTTGAGGCAAGCCAGAAAGAGTGAATGGAGGAAAGCGATTGTTGACCTGACCATATAAAGGAGACGATATGTGCATGTTCCATGGTCACACACGAGTGAGGACTTGGACAAGATGTTGGGCATACGATTGATGCTCACAATGATTTGGGTGAGCACGAGAGCCTGCTTCTGCGTTGTTGAAGGAACACATGGACGAATTATGGGAGATTAGATGATGGCACGGTTGGGACTGAATGAGATGCCACGGCTCACTACGCATATACCCCTCTAGTTTACCATGAACAGTTTAAATCACATAATTGGCTTCCACGCACCACAGCAAGTGACAATCTCCGTACAACCCACCCTCCTGGATCGAGCTGAACTGTTGGCCCGCTGGACAATAGTTCTACAAGGGCATTGGTGTGGTGACAGTCTTCAAGTCATGAACACGCAGTCTCAGAGTGAATGTGTCCAGCCAACCGGAGTGGATCGTCTTCCGTGAACACGATACGACGCATTCGCTTTCCCGAACTCAGGTGGTATTTTCCTTTCACATATACAAAAGCTTTCGTTTCAGTGCATGGTCTAGTCTCAGAGGTGTCGATACAGTGCGGCCAAATGGTGGCCGCGATATGATTCGATGGTGGTGTGGTGCGGTGGGGGGTTGGTGTGTGGTGTGAGACATGGTAGGCCAAGCTTTGTCCGCATCGGCATCCAAAATATTTTTTGAGCGAGCTCCCCCGGTCAGAGAGCTACACGAAGCTTGCGCTTTCCAGACTTGCAATTTATTGCAACCCTCAATCGTCATGGCGAAACGCAAAAACAACGCGCCTCCCGCAGGCAAGGCTAAAAAAAGAGCAATCTCTGACGACGAGGCTCAAAAGAACTTCCGCAAAGGCCTCTTTGATAGCAAGGTGCTCAAGGGCTACACGGACTATTATGCGAAATCGCAACCGTATGTGCACAAGACTTCCACCAGTGCTAACTGTCATGTCTAATCAGAGCCTAGGTATCAACACGCTGTCATCCAGAACCTCGTCGATGACACCCTCCTCCGCAATGTCCGCACCGAGATTCGCGACAACATTTCCTTCACGCCCAAGGAGACAGACATCTACAAGATCCATCAGTCGGGCGACCTGGCAAATCTTGACGGCCTCGACGACAAGGCGCTGAAGCGATTGCCTTCGCTTTTGACACTACGCGACTCGCTCTACTCATCCACTTTCCGCAAGTACCTGTCCTCGATCACGGGGTCGGGCCCGCTGAGTGGAAAGAAGACAGACATGGCTGTCAATGTGTATACACCAGGATGCCACTTGTTGTGCCATGACGACGTCATTGGGAGCAGGCGTGTGAGCTGGATTCTGTACTTGCTGGAGCCTGACACGCCATGGAAGCCCGAATATGGAGGCGCGCTGCGATTGTACCCCACTGAGCACATGAAGACACCAGACGGTGACGAGGTCAAGGTTCCACAGCCAGACTTTTCGCTTTCGATCCCGCCAGCATGGAACCAGCTGTCATTTTTCACGGTGCAGCCTGGGGAGAGCTTCCACGATGTTGAAGAAGTATACAAGAGGGGCCAGGACGAGATGGAGGAGGAAGATGGGGGACGTGTTCGTATGGCTATCAGTGGCTGGTTCCACATTCCGCAAGAAGGGGAGGAGGGGTTTGAAGAGGGTCTTGAGGAGAGGCTGGCCGAGAAGAGTTCGCTGGCGCAGTTGCAGGGAGGAAAGGCCGATGTGTTCGATGAGCCACAATCACATTGGGTCGACAATCCTGACTGGGAAGAGCAGGCCAAACAAGATGAGGATGAGGAACTGACGGAGAACGAGATTGACTTTTTGATCAAGTACATGAACCCAAACTACCTCACTCCAGACACTGTGGAGGAGCTGTCCAAGATGTTTTCAGACGAGTCCTCGCTGCGACTCGCCGAGTTTCTCTCGGCCAAGTTCTCCGCCCGGCTACGAAGCTACCTCGAGTCAAAGGACCACGAAGCAAAGCCCAGCCTACCAGCAAACCCTCATGCGGAATCAAAGGTTGGCGTCGCCCGACCACCACACAAGCACCGTTATCTCTACCGCCAAGCTGTGCAGCCGATTCCACAAGCCCTGTATCCCGAGAACGACAGCATGACGGCGTATGACGATCTCGTAGACATTTTATTCCCTCACCCCGCGTTTATGAAGTGGATTTCGCTCGTCACAGGCATCACACTTACAAAGAGCAACATCTTTGCGCGCCGGTTCCGCCGCGGCCTAGACTACACACTCGCAACCGCATACGAGGAAGAAGACCCACAGCTAGAAGTCTGTCTCGGCATCACACCCTCCAAGGGGTGGGGCGATGAAGACGAAGCGGAAGAGGAAGCACAGGAAAACGGCAGCAGCAGCAAGAGTAAGAGTAAGAGTAAGAGTAAGAGTAAGGACAAGGGTAAGAAGAACAGCAAGGACAAGGGCAAAGAAAAAGCATCTGATCCTGCCCCTGCCCCTGTAGTAGCAGAAGAAGAAGTCGGCGGCTACGAAATGTACATGGCTGGTGAAGACGACGAAGGCGAGGCCGTCGTCTCGTCAACCAGCACAGGCACGGGCGCGGGCCAGCGCCGCAAAGCCAAAGCCGACCCTGCCATTTACAAGTCTGCGGGCGACGACGAAGATGACGGCATTCTGTTTAGCCAGCCGGCTGCGTGGAACAATCTGGCGATTGTGCTGAGGGATAGGGGCGTGTTGAGGTTTACAAAGTATGTTAGTAAGAGTGCCAAGGGGGACCGGTGGGATGTGTGTGCCGAGTATGGGGTGGAGTTTGGGGAGGATGAGGAGGATGAGGATGATGAGGAGGAGGAGGAGGAGGAGGAAGAGTAAACTGGATTAGGATAGAATGGGCGCGGGGATATGATGAATGTTTTTTCGGTATGAAGTTGGACGACAAGATATCTATTATGATTGTTTGCAACCTGAAAAAAAAAACTTTTCTCTTCTTCTTCTTCTTCTTCTTCTTCTTCTTCTTCTTCTTCTTCTTCTTCTTCTTCTTCTTCTTCTTCTTCTCTCGTTCTTGTGTAATGAGTGGATTTGTTGATTCGATTTCTTCCTTTCTCTATAAATTTATAAATATATACATGCATGTATGCATTGACACCACATGGATCGACGACCCGTCTTTGATAAACAAGAAAAGGGGGTGTTGTATTAACAAACATGTAATTAAGAAAATAAAAACGAAGAGAAATCATCTACTTTTGAGGTAGAAGTAATAATAGTAACAACAACAACAACCCTAGTTTGCATTCCCGACTACATTCGCAGGACCGCCTTGTTGGCCCAGCGCCGCTCCACCACCAGCTTGACCAGCTCCACCCTTAGACTGTTTGATAGCAGCGCGAGCGTCCGCCTGTTCAGCCTTTTTCCTAGAAGGGGTGTTAGCACTTTCCCCTTTCACAAGTAAATTATATACATATATATATATATATATAAAGAAGTAAAACTCACCTGTCCAAATCACTGGCTAGATCTGGTTCTGCGCCTCCACCGCCCATCCCCTTTCCTCCCTTTGCCACGGCAGCAGCGACTTTACCTTCACCGGGAGCGGCCATTTGCTCGCCGTCGAGCTCGTTGTGGCGTCCTACGTCTTCTTCTGTTTTACCGTGTGCTTCCTCGCCGGGGGGAGCGCCGTGGATGCCGCCGCCGGGGGCTTTTGCGTTGGCTTCTCCTTGGGCGTCGCTGGCTTGTTTGGTGGGGAGGCGGGTGTCGACTGTGGCGGTGTTGTCGGCGGCGTTGAATTTGGATTGTTGTTGTTCAGAGGGGGTTTTGCTGGCGGGGTTGCCGGGGGTTGTGTAGGCTTGGTTGAGGGTGGGCTGGGAAGGGGCCTTGGGGTCGAGGCCGGACATGCTGTAGAGGGATGGGGTTGGTTGTGGTGGTGTTTGGTGATGTTAGTGATGGTAGTGTTTGGTGATGTTGGTGGTGATGCTGTTGACCAAGGCAATGGCACTGATCAAGATGATGGGGCTGGCTTGGAGGTAGAATTGATTGAATTGGTTGATTGTGTTAATGTGTAGAAGAGGCCAAACAGTGTCAATGTATATTTGCGAGATGGCTGCGAAACACTTTCATGTTGATGACGTAGGTGGGGCTAGGGAAACATAGATGACGGCTATGCTCCACTCGTGGTTCTCTCGTCATGTGAGAGCGCGATTCGTTGGTGCAAGCGGGGTGAAGATGAATTGGGCAAAGCAGTGAGGTGGACAGGCTTGGGGTCAATTCTAGTGCTTGATAGCAGATTACCATGGCCTTTGGTGGAGTGAGTACTACAATGTTATATTCGTTGCTAGAGTGAGTACTACAATGCCGTGTCCATTGCCAGAGTGAGTACTACAAGATTATATCCTTTGCTGGATTAGGCCAAAGATGAATAATATCAAGACTGTTTCTGGTGCTTATTACTAAATTACCAAAGCCTATACTGCACTTGGTCCGAGACAAACCTTGGGATCATTTCAGTGCTTGATACCAGATTGCTGTGCTTTTACTGAATTTTTCCAGTGGAACCGTGACGCCTATAAATGACCATGACCATGACCATGACCATGGCAGTGACCCAAACGCCTCGCTATGCTTGGACAAGTGCCCAGTGGGAAAATAGTACTCTACTCCGTCGCCATGACTACGTCTTCCAAGGGGTCTCTTGTTTTGACGTGGTTTGCTTGCTCGCTGTTTTCTTGTTTGGCGTGGGCAGCCTTGGCAGCCTGCTCGCGTGTCTTGCGGCACCATTCTTCAATCGAGTCGGGCCCGCCTCCTTCAATCTTGACCGTCCTGGGCTCGGCGGGGAGGCCGAGGACGGTTCCCTGGAAGCGAGACTCGACGCCCGTCTTGCTGTGCTTCTTCATGAGGGCTGCGGGGTTCGTTAGCGTGGCGGTGTCTCACGAGGATGCATGCAGCACGCACTGTTGAGGTAGTCCTCCATCTCCAGCTGGTCCAGCTGCTCGGTGGGGTTCAGGGCCACGGGCTTGTAGGTGCCGGCGATGCGGCGGATCTCCCTGTTCTGCTCGCCCTCGACCCAGGCGATGAAGTCGAGGACGTCGGCCGTGTCCTCGGCGTCGCGGCGCTTCTGCTCGTCGTCGCGGGCGCCCGTGTCGGCGTTGTAGTCGGCGAGGGGCCTGCGCAGCATCTCGGTCCACAGCTCCTCGGCGGCCGTCATGGTGGGCACGAGCAGGGCGCAGTCCTGCATGGCCATGCGCACGTCGGTGACGTCGGGGGCGAGGTCGTTGTGGTTGGAAAAGGCATTGTAGGCGGTGCGCTCGGCCAGCAGCGCCAGGTAGCGGGCCGTCAGGTCGACGACGGTGTCGACGGCCGAGGGCTTGCCGTAGTGGAAGCCGGTGGCGCGCAGGATGTGCACGACGGCGGGGCGCAGGAGGTTGAGGAACAGGTCGTGCTGCGACATGCTGGCGGTGGGCGTGCCGCCGTGCTGGCTGGCCGTGGGCGCGTTGCTGGTCGCGGCCGACGACAAAGCTCGGGGCGCCCTGGCCGGCATTGCTCCTGCGCCTGCTGCACCTCCCGTCCACCTCGTCCACCTCCACCCCGACGGCGCACCTCCCGCGCCATTGCACCTCGCCGCCCGATGCGCACATGACCCGCGACGCCCGCCGTCCACCGCCGCCATCGCCGCCGCCGCCGCCATGAAGATCAAGCTCAAAGCCCCTGCCGACGCGCCCACGCGCGACCCGCCCACCGACGCCGCCCCCAAGCCGCCCGGCCTGAAGCTCAAGTTCAAGCCCGCCACCGCGCCCCCGGCCGACCCTCACGCCGCCGCCGACAGCCAGAGTGCCGCCGACGCGCTCAAGCACAAGCGCAAGTACGCCAAGAAGCCCCGCTCCGACGCGCCCGCGAACCCGCTGCTCCCACCCAAGCTCGCGCTCAAGAAGCGCGCGCGCGACGACGCCGAGGACGGGGACCCGCCGGCAAAGCGCAAGTCCAAGCCCACCGCCAAGAGCCTGGCCATGGCCGACGACAGCGACGACGACGACGATGACGACGACCACGTCGCCGAGCGCCAAGCACCCGCCGCCCGCCCACCGCCCCCGCTGCGCACCCAGTCCATCAAGCTGTCCATCAAGCCCAAGTCGGCGCCCCAGCGAACCGGCACCGCCCTGCTCAAGGTCAAGGGCGCGGGCAGAAAGCCCGTCCGCCCGTTCGGCGTGGGATACGACAGCGAGGCCGAGGACGCCGAGGACGACCCGGCCATCGAGTCGCAGTTTGTCCTGCGCATGCTGCCCGGCCCGGACTGCGATTTGCTGCGCAGGTCCATCGAGGAGAAGACAATTGGCAAGAGCCAGCAGCAGGGCGGGCCGGGCGTCTACTTTCGCTTCTTCGACCGCGAGGGCCGCCGCGCCATGGTCACCATCCAGGGCCGCAGCTATGCCGCCTCCATGGTCGAGCTGCCCAGCGTCGTCGAGTCGATGAAGAGCTGGAACAAAAAGGACTGGGTCAAGACGGCAGACGTGTGCCAGATGCTGCTTGTGCTGGGCCCCGTCCAGAGCGAGGACGAGGCCAAAAAGTACCCCCGCCCTTACTACGTCGACCCAGACTCGCACCGCTTTCCCCACGGCCTGACCCCGCCCATGCGGTGGGCCCGCAAGCGCCGCTTCCGGCCCCGCAAGTCCTACCTCGACGTCGAGCGAGCAGAGACGCAGATGAACGAACTGCTGGCAGCCGACGAGAATGCCGAGTCCTCAAAGTACGACCTCGTCGACAGCGACCACGAGTCCACCGAAGCAGAGTCGAGCTCGGAAGACGACGCCGAAGACGAGGAAATGCCCGACGCCTCCTCACAGGTGCCACAGACGCCCGTCGAAGAAGTCGACGCCGTCGATCTCGAGCAAATGTTCATGGAGGACGACGACATGGAGATACAGGGCAACCCCGAAGACTTGAATGCCTTGTTCGGCCATGGAAACAGTGTGACCATCAATGTCGGCACAGCCGCTACCGCCCACGACGTCGCCATGCACGCTCTCAGCAACAGCAACAACAACCTGATACTCGAGACTGAAACCGCAGCATCCACCCCTGCAGCAGCCACGTCTGCAGACGACGACGATGACGACGACGAATCAGACGATGATGAAGTCGACGAGGCTGCAGCCGCCGAAGAGGCACGTAAAGAGCAGCTGCGCGCCGAAATTGCAGAGTTGGACAAAGCCATTCAGCAGAGCATAGAAGCCCGCGACCGCCAAAACAACCACATTTTCAAGAAGCGCATGCAAATCACCATTGACAAGCAGGTCGTCGACAGGGATATCAAGCGTAAGCAGCTGGGTGAAGATGCTGATGATTAGCTTTTTTTTTCCTTTAATAAAAAATATCTTCAAATGGGTGTGGTTTTCCATCTTCACGACTTTAGGGGGGGAGTGAGGGTGTTTGTATTATTTTGTTTTCATTGCATGGCTTGGCATGGCGTGGAGTTTTGAGGGACAAGGAATGGGATGGGGATATCAAATTCCAGGAGGAAATCAAATCCCAAGGGAAAAAATGGACAATGGTAGTTTATATCTTCTTTTGGGATGGAATGGAATGGTGTGTGTGTAGGAGATTGGTGTGCTTTTGAAAGTAGGCTTATCAAGACTGGATTTTATAGCCCAATTACAAAGTATTACATGTTCTTTTAAATTCAATTCATACATGTATTGTGATGTGATGTTAATGCTTTGAATTACACTTCTTTAAATATAGGTTCTCGATTGTCTATTTTATGAAAAAAGGTACACTCCTTTTAGGTTGTGTATGTAGTATCTACACGTTGTATACTATTACTATTATGCCTCTGAACAGAAGTATGAGCAGTCTATGTATCTATAATTACACCACTCTTGAATTGTGTTGAAGAGATTAGCGGCTGTAAGTTGCGCCATTGAATGGGTTTGAATAGCTTATTTATAAAAGGATAGTACACTCCTTTTAGATTATATACACAAGACTTACGTGATTAAAGACGCCTCTGAGGATATGATTGAGTGGACTATTTATATACAATTACATCACTCTGTAGTCCTGTTAATGAGATTAGTGTTGTCTCTATATAGGTTAAAATATTTTATTAATACCAAACATCTCAACTCTTATATTATATTATATAAGATCTTGTCTGTTAAACTAGGCCTCCAAGTAACGGTTCATGCTGTCTATTTATATACAATTACATCACTCTTGGATTACAAGTCATCTGCTCGTCAATCACGTGGAAATGCACGGACTGTAATCTTGATAACTAATCGATATCCACAGGGTTCTTTGTGTCCCCGCGGCGCGCATTCTTTCATCTTCCCATTTGCGCGCACTGCGATAAAGGTTGCTTTCTTCAAGAAAAATAGAGAGAACTAACCCCTACTCACTAGAAAAGTGGTATCTAGACTCACATCCAAAACTACCGCAAACATGGCGCCACCTGGTCCCCCGCCATACACCCTGGAGCAGATTAATTCAATCACATCGCCCGAAGAGCGACTACGAGCCCGCGCAGAGTTGTCCAGTATGTGAAAGAGGAGGCACAACAAAACAAAAAGGAAGATGTTGACGACGTACACCCAGGCTATATCGCACGTATGAAGAAGGAACAGGAGCTACGGCTGGCTCGCGAAACACCGTCAAATGGTTACTCGGGCCACGGCCCCGCCTTTGGCTTCAACACCTCCCAGCGTCCATTTCCCGTCTCCAAGCGTGGTGGGCTCATTCAAAATGGCGGCGGCCACTCCTACCATCCGTACCAACGTCCGCCTCCGCCACACGTTGTCCACAAGTTCAAGAACAGATCGGTCGTCTTCAGCAAATCCGATCCCTCTGCTGTACCCTTGAAGGAGAGAGAAGGGGCAAATAATATCCCTGGATCCACAGTCGCCACTCACCCACAACAGGGCAGCCGACAGCAGACCGAGATCAAGACCCTCTGCCCAGCTCTCACATCTACAGGTATCCTCGACGCAACACCAGAACCACCATCCCCCTTTCCCTTTGTACATATCTAACATTTGTGTAGGTGTGTGCTCTCGCCATGGATGTAAATACCTTCATGATCCAAACAAACAGGCACTCTGTAAGCGATGGCTTTACAAGGGCAACTGTTCCAAGGGAGACTTTTGCGCATTGTCCCACGAGCCCTCTCCACATAACATGCCCACATGCCTCCATTTCCAGGATGGACACTGCAACAATGATGATTGTCGCTTTGCTCATATTCGCATCAATCCAGCTGCTTCGGTTTGCGAAGCTTTTGGGCGCATGGGCTACTGCGAAAAGGGCGACCAGTGCGCCGACTTCCATGCATACGAGTGTCCTGATTTCTCAAACAAGGGCGTCTGTCGTTTTGGAGACAAATGCCAGTTGCGCCACGTTCACCGTGCCGCTCGGATGAGGAAAGCTAGTCGCCGCAACTCTGAGGAACCATCTTCTCCAACAGATGCCCCCCAAGAGCATGCGGTTGACGCTCCAGAGATGGAGAGCTGGGTTCTGGCCTCCAAGGATGGCGTCACGCACAATCCACATCAGTTTATTGAGCAAATGGACTTTGTTCCGCTTAATGTCGACGAATGAGCACCATCTTGGTGCTACGTATGTATGTTGCCCCGTCCGGTCTCAACCATGGCCTGTTCCTAATCTTCAACTGGCGTTCAAGTTTCGGTTTTTTTTTGCGTCATCACAACCTGGTAGGTTCTTTGTTTATTTTGCAAGAATGTGTCTTGACTGCACAAGGGTTGGAGTTTGCGGCAGGGCCACGGTGCGTATGGGACTCTTCTTTGGTGATACCCGTTTGATGCATTTCCATCAAACACCCTTCTCCATATTTTGTTCCGTGAAGACATTGCTGGTACACAGGCGCATGCCTTGGACAGGACGCATCCTGGGATTTGAAAAGAAGACAATAGCATGTACCCTGTGAAAAAAAATTGAAAAGAATTAATTCATGAATCTGAGCGCTTCTTTAATTAAACGTGATGATTATGATGCTCTTGACAAAGGACAATCTGATGTGCACACGATCAGCGCATCAGCTTTGCTGATTTGGACGGCGTGGTTGGCGGGCTGGCTGAGGCTGAGGCTTGGAAAGCTGAGGCTGTGTGCCTGGACCTTGTCCTTACGAGGTGCCTCACCTGGCACGATCTACCACTTGCGCCAGCGTAGCTATTCTCGATGCATTCTAACATCTTTCCTGGGCGTCAGCGCAGGTATAAGACGACGCTCTTAATCCAATAGTCGCGCCAAAAAACGCCGCCACCACCATTGCGCCGTCCTGCACAGCATCCCAAGTCGCGACCCTTTCCTCCGCCACAGAAAACACCCCCTGAACCAAGCCTCAGGCGCAACGCGACGCCCCTCGTCCCTTTTTGCCTCGCCCGCCCTCCCAATTGCCCACGATGCTCAACCTCTCGCACCTACTGAAAAAGAAAGACAAGACCCGCGATGAAGGCGCCTCCCCCACGTCTCCAAAGGGCCCAACCCTAGCCCCCCACACCCCGGAATTCACTTTCCTCCGCACAACTACTACGACGCAGGAAGCCATTGAGCCCCCCAGCTTCCCCGGCGACCCCACACGCGAGGCCCCACCGCTTCTCTCCCCAGGCCCACAGGGCGTGTTTGGCCGATTCCGCCGCCACAGCAACGCGTCTGCAACCTCGCACTCCGGCGCAGAAGATGGTGGCAGTGGTGGCAGTGGTGGCGGTGGTGGTGGTAGTAGTAGCAGTAGTAGTGGCAAGCCCAAGAAGGCGGAGCGCATACACTTTGGCCGCAGCCGGTCGAACACGTCTGTCAATGTGCCCGACAATCTGCCAGAGGTTGGGGGCGATGGCGTCGCGCGCACGGCAGACGACGAGGAGAAGTGGGAGAAGAGGGCTACCGTGCTGGTTACGGCTGGTGCGCTCAATCTGGGGACGAGTGCGCCGCCCACGCCTGGGATTGAGGTCACGAGTCCAAAGGGTGAAGGGGTGAAGAACCCTGGTGTTATTACGCCTGCGAATGAGGTATGTGTGTGTTTGGGACTGCGACTGCGACTGCGATTGTTGTGGAAAGAGTGGATGGGATGCTGAGCTGTTGGGTTTTAGGAAGATATTCAGGAGGCTATCCGGCTGCATGAGAAAGGGAGTGAGTTTTTTTTTTCATTCTTCCTCTTCCTCTTCCTCTTCCTCTTCCTCTTCCTCTTCCTTTTCGTCTTCTTCTTCTTGGTTTGGTACATTGAGTGGGTTTTGGATATGAGGCTGATCATCATGGTATGCTCAGATCTCGAGGCTTCAACCGCACTGTTTGGACGACTGGCAGATCCTAGCGGTGAAAATAATGCTCTCGCACAAGTCCTCTACGGCCTCGCGTTGCGGTAAGCACTCACTCCCCACCCCCCTGAAATTGCACTCTCGTCCAAAGCCTCAACATTTCACATCCAGCATGTCCAGCACATCACTCACGCACGCCAGACACGCCTGGGGCTGCGAGCCAAACCAAGAACAAGCCGTGCATTATCTCTCGCTGGCAGCCTCCAACAGCGCCGAGGTCGAGAAGCTCGCCCTCGGAGCGGGTATCAAAAAAGGCGGCGCTGCAAAAGGCGAGCTTGTCCTTGCCATGTATGAGCTGGCAAACTGCTTCAGAAACGGTTGGGGAATCAAGAAGGATCCCGCTGCCGCGAAGCAGTATTACGAGACTGCAGCTAATTTGGGTGATACCGATGCTATGAATGAGGTTGCGTGGTGCTATCTCGAAGGCTTTGGCACCAAAAAGGACAAGGTACGTCAGCCATGCCAGTCGTTTTCTTCTCTTCCTTGCTCTCGTTGTTGGTGTTGTTCTTGTCCGCCAGTACAGCTAGGTGAGCCGATGGCGCCCATCTCCGTTTTGGTCAAGCTCATCGGTCGAGATTGCCCCTGGTAGTAAGCATTCATGCACGCATGCCTACGTCAACCGATGAGCTTGAGGGTTCGAGGCCTAGCATCACGCGGGGCGTCTGTTTGAGACATGCCGTCTGCACTCTACAGCCTCACTGTTTGGGCAGCATTCTGCTTTTCCAAATTCCCTGGGGAGGGGGAACGTTTCGGCTGCTGCGGACAACTGGCTGACGCTTCGTAGTTCAAGGCGGCGCAGTTCTTGCGCCTCGCGGAATCAAAGGGCAACAAGACGTTAGGCAATACTTGGTAAGTCTCCTTTTGTTCCCTTTTTTTCACGTTCTATTTTTGCCAAAAACGGAGATCCCTTTTCGAATGCCCGGAACGATGATCCCCTATTTTCCATACCGTGGACGTGGACGTGGATAGATGGAGGAGGGCACATGCTCCCACACACCCACCACCACCATAACCACCACCCCATCCATCAACACACACACTGTGCAAACTTACCCGCGCCATCCTCATGCCTCCACCCACACACAAAATACAAGACCATAACCGTTCCCGACAAACTTTTGTCCATGCTAGCCAACCAGTTTCAAGCCGCATACGCCAAGCATGATCGATTGGCCATGGGTTCTCCATTTTGCACCGTCGTCGCTTACCCGGTGCGGCCCTCGCCCTCACCCGCAGCAGGACTTGTCACGCTTTGTGCGCGTCCCCCGCCGCACTGCAGCGCCGCGCAGCGCAGTGCATCGCATCATCTTTCCCTTTCGTGCAGCGGGCCTAATCTGGCGCACTGGGCCGGATCGCTGCTCGCAAGGTCATGCCGTGCCGCTGCGTCGGGAATAGAGCCAAAAAGGCGTCTGTTCGTCCGTTGGACGGATGCGATGGCGTTGAGGGCAAAGCCTGTTTGAGGGTGCGGCGTGTACACGTGGCAGACTGTCTGTGGTGTTTTGCTTTCCGTGTCAAGATGCGTTAGCGTCGACGGTTGCAGATTGGGGGGTTTTTCGGTGTACCGATGACGGAGCTGAAGGGGTCAGATGGGCTGATGGTTTGTCGTCGGCTGGTGTTTTGAGGGTGTGTGGCACGGGCAAGTGTGTGTTTGTGTGCGAGAGTGTGCGTCGAACGATAGACTGGTTTATGCTCCAAAGGTCGGCCATCACACAGCAGCAGCAGCAGCAGCAGCAGCAGCAGCATAGCAGCACAGCAAGATACAGCCAACCGGCCAGCAAGCCGGCAACCTTCTCCTCGGCGTTCGGAGAACCTTTATCACCCTGGATCTGGATCTGGATCTGGATCAGCATCTCCTTCCCGTCACGTCGCAGTGTGCCAATATCTCTTCTTTTTTTTTGTTGCTCCCGTCTTTCTTGTTTCTACCTCGCTTTTGTCCCGATAACCACGTGCTGACTTTTTCCCTCTTTTTACCTCGTATTAGGATTTGGAAAGACAAGTATAACCCGAAATAGACTGCCATTACAACTATTTTCCGCCACTTCCCCCCCCCCCCCCCCCCCCCCCCCC
>JAKUHH010000040.1:615863-691952 GCA_022701365.1 Mycocentrospora acerina
CCCCCCCCCCCCCCCAAAACCCCACTACAATACAATACACTACACTACACTACCTTACACTATACCACGCATGCCAATCTATTCATCCTATCCTATCCTATCCTATCCGAGACCGAGCATGGCCTGGCCCCCCCTTCCTCCTTCCTTCCCCCCAATTGTACGAGTATCTAGTCAATCTATCATCATCATCATTATTAGTATAGTCCAATAGCCGATAGTCAATACACTACGGGTGGTTAATCCTTCCCCAATCGTCTTTCCTTCCGGGGGTGTTTTCTTCACGCTTGCAAGTCGCTCTATCCGCCTCTTCCTCCTTGTCCTTCTCAATCTGGCGTTGATTGTTGGGTGGGTGTTCAGCCAGCCATTGTGTTAGCTTGGTAAAATTAGTTAGTCAGTTTAAGCAGTTAGTCAGTCAGTCAGTCAGCCAGTTAGTCATTCATTTGGTCTGATAGCCAAAGAAAACAAGGGTAAGGCGAAAGAATCATGTCGGCTACTTTTTTCTCTCTACCGCCAATGCCAATGCCAATGCCATGCTATACTACACTATACTGTGTTTACGCGTATCGTATTGTATTTTATCCTATTCTATCCTATCTGATCCTATCGCCCCGACACACAGACAGACAGTCAGGCAGAGGAGAAGAGGAGGAGGAGGAGGCTGGCCTGCATACGTACTAAGCCGACTACAAACCCAGAAGCTAAAAACAGCTACCGGGCGGGAATGATGACGGATAGATAGATAGATAGATACGAGGTGCGTAGCTAGGTAGGCCGTTTCTTACTATTACTATTCTTTTTGGGGGGGGTTCGGGAATTTTTTTTTTAATCATCGTTAATCTAGTAAGCAAGCTCGTGCTTTTTCACATCTCGTATAACCTTTTTTTTTTTTACTCCTTTGACGCGATAGGCGCCCTTTTTGGAGGGGGTGAGGAGGAAGGCTTACCTTGCGTTGCTTACTTGCGTCTTGGTGGTGGTGGTGGCGGCGGTGGTGGTGGGGGGCGGATTATCATTTTTTTTTCTTTGGTGGGGATTTTTTTTGGGGGATGCAGGGTGGGTAGGCTGGCTGACTGGATTGATGCAGGGCGGTGGGTAGTGGGTAGTGGGTAGTGGGTAGTTGGATGGATGGACGGGTGGTGGTGTGGTGTGGTGTGGTGTGGTGTGGTACGACGGGCTTGCGTGGCACGGCTATGGTAATGTACGTACCTATCTAGGTACTCGTTATTTTTCCTACGTCTCTCCATCCTGTTTAGTTGCTGGTTAGTTAGTTAGTTAGTTAGTTAGTTAGTTAGATAGTCAAGTTGGATACAGAAGTAGTTGGAAAAGCCATGTTTCGTGTAAATGTGCATGTGCGTGTGTGTGTGTCTGCGTGTGCGTGTACGTGTGCGTGTGCAATTGTTTACTGTGCATCAAATGTGGTTTCTTGCTGTCGAAGCAAAACTACACTACACTACACTACACTATACTATACTATAGTACACTGCACTGCCTACCTACCTACCTACCTAATGTGTTTCACATTTCGTCTAGTGGTTCAGTCATCTACATCTACATCTACATGTGCAGCATGTAAACGCGCAAGTAGTGCCACACACACACGCACACACACACATGCATGCACATGTACGTACCCGCTACAACCTACCATCTATCCACCCACCTACCCACCCATCCGTCTATCATTCAATCACTCAATCAAACAGTCGGTGAATCAGTCGGTGAATCAGTCGGTCAATAATTCCCATCCTTTCCATCCTTTCAATCCAATCCTCCTACGCCCCAAAACTCAAAACCCTCAAACCCAACCTATCGCATACCTCGCTCCCATCCTGGTGATGCGAGGTACGCGACGTCGCGGATCTGCATGTCTAGGTAGACGCGAAGGATGGCTAGTTGGTTGGTTGGCTAGTTGGTTGGTTGGTTGGTCGGTCGGTCCGGGGGGGGGACTAGAGGAATTAGATGCCTAGAATGGGGAGTGGCGATATGGGGTTTGTGTGCAAAGATAGTTGTACGACTAGGAAGTTACTTGATCAGGGCAAAAGGGGAAAGCGAGATATGCGCTGATGGCATGTTGAGTGAGGTGAGGTGAGGTGAGGTGAGGTGAGGTGAGGTGATGCCATGTACTGCGCTGCACTGCGCTGTATTCACTGTTGTCACTGCATTTCCTGTACGTGAAGATGGAAAGGTGTAGTGTAGTGTAGAGTCGGATGGCATGGCATGGCATGGCATGGCGTGTGCAACGTCAAAGAGGGAGAGGACAAGAAAAAGGCAGATCAGGGGTATGCATACATCGTCACACATCAACGTTGGATCTACATTCAGATCTGGATATGCATCGGGATCGGAAGAGGGAGGAGAGTCAGAGTGAGAGTGAGAGGGGCTTCCGAAGAATAACCCCTCCACCAAAAGGGTAGTAGTCTCTTTGAAACGCAAAAAAACTGCGCTCGCTCGCTGGCCAGCTAGTTGGCTAGCCAATAAGCATACTAGATACATAAAAAAATCCTGCATGTGACTCATTTCGTCTCGTCTCATCTTTGCAACCCATCTCGTCATATACAAATTTTTTGTTTTGGCTTAGCCAAGGGAAGAGGAAGAAGAGGGAGTAACATGATCCATATCTTCATCGTTCGTCGTGCGTCGTTGCGTCTTTCATATATATAGATGAATCAAAGAAAAGGAAAAGGAATAAAAAAACCCAACGCTTTCACGCTCGCTCGCTGTAACAACAACAGACAAGGAAAACAAAGGAGGATACTTCCATCTCAATGTGCTCGCTGAAGAAAACAACTCAACGCTCCTAACAGTAAAGAAATAATTGTAAATCCAAATAAAATGACTCCCTCGTGACAAGAATCCAAAGACTGCCATGTATGCTCATTGACGTTGCCGTCCGAAATGTGTAGAAATCGAAGCAAGAGCGATAAAAGGAAACCCAATGGTGGCGATGGTGGATGCAGAGGCTCGCAGTGAAGCAAGCGTACAAATCCAATCCTATCCCATGATGCAATTTGTCCCTAGAGGTGTGATCCCGATAGTGGGAGAAGAAGTGAAACGCTATGCTGAGAAAAAGAAATCGATGCAACTTGAGTGGGATAAACGGTCAACAAAGGAAAAGTTGGTTTGGTGATGATGATCATGTGGTTTAGCCTTCAGCCTTGAGGCCATCGGCGGTGTTGGGTCGGGACATGGCAGCAGACTCTTCAACGATACGCTTGAACTCGTGGACAACCTCGGGGGCAATCTTATCCCAGAGCAGGCTGCGTGTGTAGATTTCGGCAGCCGAGTCACCCTTGTTCTGCTCGCGCATGGCAGCGAGAGTCTCGGCAAGGTTGCGGCGGTGCGAAGGTTGAGAGCCGGGGGACAAGGGGTCGCTGAGGTCGTCGTTTGTCATGCTGTATCGTCCGCGAGTAAAGTCGAGAGAGGTCATGCTGTTGTACTGCGCAGGCGTAATGGAGAACAACTGCTCGTGCTCCTGGTCCTTTGTTGGTCCAGTGAGTTGAGAGTGTAGTTGGTCAAAGTGTGATCCAGAGATGCCAGCGAGTTCAGATCCAGAGAGGGTGGTCTTGGGCCAGGCAATGCCAGACGGAGTGGGCTCCATACCAGACACGCGGTTGGCGATGACGCCCTGCTCGGTAAAGGCAGACGAGACGCCAGCATCCTTGAGGATGCTGTCGAGCACGGTAGCCGAGGCAGCACGGACCTCATCGGGCATGCGAGGGATAGGCGGGGCAGCGGTACCGGACTTGCTTGCGACGAATGCACCGCAGAGCAGCAGCATAAGCAGAAGACCAGAAGCGACAGGCTTGTCCTCCTCCTTTGCACGAGGGACAACGGTGAGGTTCTGCTCGGTAGGAGTCTGTTCATCCGAAGCAAAGTCGTTGACGAAGATGTAGTTGTCCCAGTCGTTCTGACCCATGTTGAGGTTGTCCATCTCCGAAGCAAAGTCGTTGTAGGTGGAGCTTGGTGCAACGGCCATTCCGTTGCTAGTGGCAGCCTCGAGTCGCTCGGTGAGGACAGAGACCTTTTTGCGAAGGTCTCCCGTCTCCAGGGTGTGGTTGCGGACGAGCTCTTCCTTGTCGAACTGCAGCTGGTTGATCAGGTGATGCATTTCCATAGACTCGCGGTGCCAGTTCTCCTTTTCAGCAACCAGAGACTCGTACTCGATTCGCGTCTGGCCAAACTCCTCCTGCATGGCACACATCTTCTCGATCCAAATCTTCTTTTCTTCTTCGAGTTCTTCCGTGTGCTTCTTCTTTCGTTGTCGCGAGTCAAGACTGCAGTGAGGTTAGCACATGGACAAGGGGAGACACAGACCAAAAGGTAGATTGGACCAAACGATGAACGCCAGACCAAGAACCAAAAGGAGTTACGTACGCGGCCTGTCTGTTCCGGAGAAGTCGTTTTTGTTGCTTGAGTTCCTTGAGCTCGTCGTCGTTGGTGGAGCTGGCGATGAGCTGGTCAATGTTGAAGAGATTGCGTTCGGCAGGAATGTCGAAGCGGGCGTTCTTCTTGCGGATGCCGCCGTCCCGACGTGGAGAGAAGGAGCGAGGAGGAGTGTTGGGCCTCATACGCTTGGGCCCTGGTCGAGAGTCCATCTCTTGCTGGTTGAAGGCCATCCAATCCGAGTGGGACTGCGGCGACATGGGCTGCTCGGGAGCAGTGAAGACGGCACTGGGTCGGACGTTGCTGTGCATGGGGAGTCCATGGTACTGCATCTGCTGGGGCTCTGGCACAAAGGACGGTGCTCCAAAGTCACCGGGACCAAAGGGGTTCAGCGGCTTGGGGGCTGTTGGTGTCCTGGATCCGGATGTGTCCATGGGCCATGACTGCTGGCCGTATGTGGCAGCCTGGTTGGGGGGCAGGCGGGCAAACGGGTTGTTGCTCTGCTCGGTGAAGAAGGGGTTGTTGCCGTTTGTGTTGACCACGGAGCTGGAGGCGGTGCGGTCGACAAACTGGCTCTGGGAAAAGTCCTCCCAGATGGAGGTGTCGGGCGAGAAGATGCCCTGTGTGCTGCTGGTGGGCGACATGAGAACGGGCGTGTCCAGGATGGCCGAGTCCAGGGTGGTGTGGCTGTCGTCAAAGGAGAAGACGGAGGGTTTCCGGTCGAGGGAGCTGAGGGTCGACGAAGGCCTGTGAAAATCCATGTGGCTGGCGTTGTTGCTGGAGAAGGCGTCCATCTTGTACGAAGTGACGGTGTGGGAGAGTGGGACTAGCGGTGTGGCTCGGTAATCTTCCGATCGCCGCGGGAAAACAGCTAGCAGCGCAACAAGTGCGTCGAGAAGGGAATAGGCCAGAAAACAAAGCGTGGTGATGTGCACTGCGGAGACGAGCAATGGCAGAGTCTGAGTCTGAAGCTGCGCGTCGGCGGCGTTGGGGGCAGAGCAGGGTGGTGGTGGTGAGAGAGGTGGGGGGGGACGGCTAAGATATGGCTGGGCGGAGGGATGCAGCGTCGTCTTGTTCGCTCAGCCGGATTGGACGCCCCAGAGGTCGGGTAGACGTGCATCACAACAGTAGGCTTTGCAGCAGCGATAGGCCGTCGCGGCACTGCCAGGGCTAGCCATGCGCCCTTCATTCGCACAGGGACCGGGTCGTCTGTCGACGCTCTTCCCCCAGCGTTTGCCCGTGCCCATGCCCTTGCCCATGCCCTTGCCCGTGGCTGGCTGCCCCGTCGTGCTAGACCCCCCAGGCGACTGCCCACTGCCCACTGCCCACTGCGCGCTGTGAAGCTCTGCCGCTTGTCGCCCAGCGTCGCCGCCCCGGGTCGCGCGCGCTCTGCGCTTCACGCACAGCCAGGCCGGGTCATGTCACTCGCTCACCTGCACGCACGCATGCGCGCGAGCGAGCAGGCAGAGTCTGGCACGACAGCCGGCCGGTGCTCCCGTGCCGCTGTACGGTAGGGGCCATGGACGGTCGATGTGCACGCCATGACTGGTCTAGAGCCATGCGCGGCCCGGCCCTTTCCAGCGAAATTCTACCGCCCCAGCGCGCTGATTCGCCCTGGGGCATGCTTGGCCGGCCGCGGCGAGAAAAACTCTGCTCGAAACAGGCAAGGAGATGGATCGCCCGTCCGCGACGAGCGTGGTGGGGGAGATGCTCGTGACTGTGTGTACTGCTGTGTGTATCGCGGCTGTGTAATCATGAGCACGAATTGCGTCTGCTGAGTACGGCGGGCCGCCTGGCTCCGACCTCACTCCATCAACCCTCGCCCGCCGCCCGCCAGTGAATGCCAGTGACTGCCCACGCGTAACTCGCAGCCCCGCCAATAGCCCTCCGTCACCCGACTCTGCCACAGCCAACTTGCCCACTTGCCCACTTGCCCAGCCCGCAGCGTGAACCCTCTCGCCCTCCTCACCATGCTGTCATCTGTCCAGCGCCCGCGAGTCATGTCACCGCTCACTCTGCCCAGCGACCTTGCCCGTCTATTTTGGACCCTTTGACAGCCATTCATGTGCCTCTGTACCCTCTCTTGTTATCGCGGGGAGCCAATCTGGCGTAGTTGTAAGGTACCAGGCCGCCGCTGCTCCATTTGGCTGCACGCCCGCCTGTTGCAGCGATCCGGCACAAACACTGCAGCCACCGCGCTGCCGTTTTGTATTACACTCGCCCCTCCGATATCTCTACCGACACAATGGGGCCCTCCTGTGCGTCATTGCCCATCTCTTGCAGATTTTAGCAACTGCCTTAGTTTGCATGCAACAAGATCCGACGTTTGTGTCAGACGCCGTCTGACAGCCGTCGCCGTCGAGGTTGGCAAAGCAGCCACCATCCTCTCCAACCGCAGACGTGGTCATCGTACTATGCCTCTGTTTGCGGTCCTGGCCCGCACGCGTGCAACTCACACTGCCGCAAACTAAGACCATCCACCCCAGACCAGACGAGCATTCAGATCACGCATCACAAAATTGCAAGCCGTCATCGGGGGAACGGCCAGTGTTACCCTTGAGCAAGCCCACCAACGGGGACCGGCCATGCTTGCTCAGGCTCTGGATCCAAAGCTGAACCTAGCCGCGCCTTTGGTCGACCCATTACCGTTGATCTTCGCCCCCTTCCCCCTCCCAGGGCGCGTACGCGTTTCACTCGGAATCCAGACAAAAAAGCGCGCCGTGGAGCAAATCACATCCAAGCCCACCGAGGAAAATGAGCCGACAAGATCAAAATCCTCCACCTTTTGCACTCGTCTCATCCAACCAGTCTTCGCCTCCCGAAACACTGAACTCTGTTGACCGGATCCTTCACCGACGCTTCCATCAATGAGGACTCTTTCTCACGGCTCTAGCCCAACATCCCAAGGTGCGAGATTCGCCGAGCTCGTCTCGAATCAATTAACATGGCACAATTACCTATTCCCTACTACTCTGTGCCACACTATGCTCTCCGTGGCTGGCTAATCACTTGGTACAAGTCGTGAGGCTGTAGCGGTGAATGAAAAAAAGGATAGGCCCACTATCCGCCTTCCGCGCACTAAGATTCCGTTTTAAGTTGCCACTGCGAGACTCCACTGCGTTTTTTCTCTTGCAGCATTGACAATTGTTGGGGTAAGAATTAGCGATCGACTTGCTGTGCAGGCTGAGAAGGAGATGGTGGTGGGTGAGTCACAAGTTTAAGAAATGCATGTTGTGTTGTTCAACCAGCTACCTACCTACTGCAATTCCATTTTCGCCCACCAGCAGATATAAAGAAGAAAAAGAAAAGAAACGAAAAATAACAGTAACGAATACAAGTGCAACTAAAAAATATGTAATTTGGAATTCGATATTAAAAAAGTTCGGGAAATTACTCATGCAAGCATATTCCTACCACGAATTAATACAAACCGAACACGGACCGGGCGATGACGACAGTATCGGAAAATTACAATCGTACACAAACCCTCTTACTTTCTTACCTACCTAAACTCATCTTAAAAAAAACACACTAATCCCTACAAGTACAATTTCGGTAATCCTCACCCCTCCACACGAGTCAAGCAAACCCAGCCTAGAAGAAAAACGGACTAAACTAAGCAGATCCTTCATCTTCTTCTTCTCCCGCACCTTCCATCTTTCCATTTTTCCGTCTTCCTATAGGTAGGTATATTGCCCACTAGCTAAGGTAATCCCACTTACTGCCCATTTCTCATATCCGAAAGAGAGAAGGAGAGGGGGAGGGGGGGGGGGGAAGAAAAAAGTGGACACCCAAGGTACACCGCTCACTCACTCACTCACACTCACGCTCACACACCCACACACTCTCGATTCAAACCTGATAGATAAAACACAAGTCAACAAAACAAAAACAAATAAAGTTTTTAAAAAAAAAAAGCTTACACATGATGACGGTTGATGATAGTAGTAGTGATATCAACAAGCGGTGAGGCAAATTTCCACATCCACCACCCCTCCCTCCCCCCTCTACCTTCCTACCTTTCTACCTTTCTACCTCTCTCCGTGTCACAATGTCTTTTATCCATAAAAAAAAAGAAGAAGAAGAAGAACCTCAGGGTAGCCCAATTCCCCACATGTGTGGAAACCACCATTTTTTACTATACATGTAACGTAATGTGATGTGATGTGATGTAATGTATCCCGTGCATCCGCTTCTTTCTTCATCTCTTCTCTTCTCATCTCATCTCTTCTCTTTCTCTGTGTTGGTCGGGTTAGTCAGGTCGGTTAGTCGATCGATCGATCAAGTATCGCGTGATTGTGTCATGACTGTGATTGTGACTATGGCTATGACAGTTAATGTGACGTGACTTGTCATACCGTGCCCATATTGCGGTGAGAGAGAGAGAGAGAGAAAAAGTAGATTAAATGGTGTAGATGGTGTGGACGGGGGGGTATGGGGTGAAAGAATGGGGAGTTTAAAAAAAAAAAAGGGGGGTGGGGAGAGGGAGGGGGAGGGGGTTAGACTACTGGACGACTGGAAGTGGAAATGGAAGTGGAATTGAATGGGATGGAATTGAATTGAATTGAATTGAATTGAATGGTATGGTATGGTAAGGATGGGAGGGTATATATCAAGGTGATTTTATAAAAGATTAAACTAAATAAAATAAAATAAAAACGACACGGCAGCATATGTGTAGAGGTAGAATTGCAATCGGGTGGTGAGATGAGACATGAAATAAAATGAAAAGACATGGTAGAGTAAAGCAGAGCAGAGCAGAGCAAAATAAAATAGAATAGAATAGAACAGAATAGAATAGAATAAAGAATTGAGGGTAAGATAAGATACGATAGGTGGTCAAGATGATTGGGAATTTTTACCCCTCTTCTTGTGTTGAACAAGACGTTAAAAAATTTCCCCCTACTTTGCAACTCTATATTTTATTTAAATAAATATTTTTAACAATTAAGTAGCTTATACTACTTGTACCATTCTTTTCTTCTTCTTTTTGTTTCCGTTTAATTCACTTTCGGTATTCTCCGACTGTGGGTATTTGTGTTTGTGTGTTTTCAAATCAATTTCATTTCATTTCATTCTATTCCGTTTCATTCCGTTTCTTTACATCTCAATCATGTCATGATCATCATCATCATCATCATCATCATCAAACACCATTCTCCTCCTCCTCTGCAGCAATGTAATCACACCGGATACACCGGCATCCATCCACCAGACTATTCGTGTGCTGGAAAAGACAGCAAGAGAGGAGTGGAGTTGGCGTGGAGCAGAGGCGTGTTTCACAATTTCCCGACAACATGGATGTCCCAATCGACATCCATGGGGAAGGAGAGCCGTTTGAGCGCGGGAGGATTAGCCGCTTGCCATCTGTATGGACGTGGTGTGCTGTTCTTTGGTGTGCTGTGTTGGCTTGCGTTGGGGGCGCGAGTTTTACGTGATGGGTGGGTGGAGATATGGGGGGTGTGGGACGGGAATGGGACGGGATGGGATGGGACCGAGTGGAGCGGAATAGAGTACAAAGGCACGGCACGTGTGTTGTGCATGTGTAGTGCAGTGTAGTGCATTGCAGTGCAGTGCAGTATGGTGCAGTAGAGTGTAGTACGTATCAGGCAGGTGTAACGTGTTGCATGATGCATGCCGTGTCAAGTAGGTTGGAATGTCGTGCTCACGCGATAGTCTTGGATGAGTGAGGCGATTGAGCGCGGCAAACGCGTTGGTTGTTTATTCACAGTGGAGAAGGAGGATTGTTGCTGTTGTTGTTATTGTTGTTGTCAATGGGATGTGGTCTAGTACTCAGATTTGGTCTTGGAAAGAGCGAAAAAAAATGCTACATTGCCAATCTCTACCGATGGGTATCTTGTACAAAAACTGTGGATTGGTGCATGCCTTGGGTTCAATAGATCAACATCTGCAATTGCAGCGGATGAATGGCTTGGAGATTAGTCGGGTACTGTGTTGACCTTGTGTGCTCATCCATGTGCTTGCTTGCTTGCACGGCGAAGATCGGCCGCTTTTGTGCTCTGGCATTCCCGTTCCTTCAACCTGACCATCTTGTTTTTGGTCCCATCATTTTGGAAAAAGATCCATCTCTTTGTAAATAAAAAAAAGGTCCGTCTTTGTGTAGTAAAAAAAGGGGGTTATTTCTTTCTGAAAAAAGATTCACCTCATATCCCTTCATTATCCTCCCTAGACCACAATTTGATGGTTCGATCTTTTCCACCGCTGACAATCCAGGCCGCATCGTTGGTCACATCTGTGCTGAAGACGGGGCCTGAGTGACCCTGTAGAGTTTTGCAATGCGCCCAGTCGTCCGCGGAGAAAATTTGAATGTTCTTGTCGAATCCAGAAGAGACGACAAAGGTCGAGGATTTCTTGGGGATGAGCTCGCCCTCGCTGTTTTCTTGTAGAGGGATACCGCTCGTTGGGCCATCGGTACCCTTGAACCAGCGCAGATCTGTGACGCCTCCGGTGTTTGCTGCAATCGAGTTTGTCTCCCTCATTGCCCTGACGTCCCAGCACTTCATGAAGCCGTCCCCTGAGCCAGATAGCAGTCGGTGACCGTCTGCGGCCCAGTCCAGACCGTATATAGGCTTGATATGGCTCTCTAGCATGTAGATGACGCGTCCTGTACGGACGTCCCAGACGCGACCTATACTGTCCAGCCCGGCGCTTGCCACGAGCGAGCCGTCTCCGTTGAAGCTGACTGTGTAGACTTCTTTTGAGTGCCCCTCCTGCATCAGCAGCTCTTGTCCAGTGTTGACATCCCAAAGACGCCAGGTCGTGTCGTCGGAAGCCGATGCCAGGTAGCGTCCGGAAGGGTGGAATGCTAGTCGGCAGACGCGATCAGTGTGGCCCTCGAGGGTTTGAAGTGGCTTGTCGTCGTCGAGCGACCACAGCTGAACCTTTCCACCCGCTCCACCAGAGGCAAAATTGACGCTCGAGGACGAGACGTTGCTGCCAGGCAGCGTCGCGCCTGGCATCCAGTCTATGCCTGTGGCACGCTCCGTGTGGCCACCACGATATGTCTTCTTGGGCTCTAGCGATGGGATCTCCAGAAGCGCGACCTTCCCCCCCCATGTGCCGTATGCGACGTATTGGCCATTTGGCGAGACGCGAACGACGCTGACAGGGCGGTCGGCAGTCTGCGATCCGTACAGCTCGAAGCCCTTGAGGCGGTCCTTGATCTTGTTGCGGAACTCGACGTGCGTCTTGAGCGGGATGGTGGCCTCGCGGCGCTGGTAGGCGACTCGCTCCTTTGCGCGTGGGAGGGAGTACTTGGCCATGTCGCGTCGGGCGTCGAGCAGCGACTGTATGCCCTGTGTGTAGAACTCCTCCTGCTCGTCTGCAGGCGCGTCGCCGGCCTCTTGCATGTCGACATCCGGCAGGTCCTCGCCGGCTTCGGCAGCGCTGGCAAGCAGGGCACGCAGGCGGTCGCGTCGTTCGGCGGGGCCCTCGCCAAAGAGGGTAATGGGCTCCTTGAGCGAGCGCAGGCGCAGCTTGACGTCGCGGTCAGCCGTGGGGACAATCAGCTGGGCGGCGCGTCGCTTGCGGTCGAACTCTGCGAAGAGGTCCGAGGCATTTTCGTTGCCTGCGCCGGGCATGGCGTGGTCACGGTCGAGGGGCACATTGGCATAGTCGATGCCCTGCATGGCGTCGTTCTAGACATGAGGTTAGCATGTGGATGACAATGACGATGAAGACGACGACGACGAAGGTGACGACGAAGGTGACAACGACGACGACAACAACGACGACTACACAGGCCCGCTGTTAGACAGGATCAAGGCTGCTGGCGGGGAGCGCGACCACTTACAGCGCCATTCTCCTCCTCGACATAGGCCTGTCGCGCCGGGTGCATGCTCATGGTGATGGTGGTGGTGGTGGACTGTGGACTGCGGGCTGTGGTCTCGTGACAGTGCAACGGCGACGGTGCAGCAGCAGTGCAGCAACAGTGCAATGACAGTGCAGCGACAGTGCAGCGACAGACCAACGGCAGACCAACGACAGCTGCCGTGCAAAGAAGTTCCCTGTCCCGTCCGTGTTCCCGTAGGGCTGCTAGCGCCGATTATGTCAGCGTGAAACGCGTTCGCGTCCTGCGTCGGGCCTGGGGGCGAGGCGAGACGAGGCGTGGGAGACGCGGGGGACAGATCATCGCCCGGCCGACTACTCGTGCTGCTGCTGCTGCTCCTGCTGCTCTGCCAAAGGCGTGTACCTGGCCTACCACAACCCCTACCCGCCCTCCACCCCGACTTGCCCTGCCTGCTTGCACGTGTCCCGCAATGCTCCAGACAGCCCTTCTTGTAAGTGCAAAGCCAGAGCTAGCCGCATCGGCATGACGCGGGTCAATGCGTGAATCTCATCCCGACCACAGTAGACAGCAGTCGGCAGCCCGTAGTCGATCCTAGCCGTCGTCGTCGTCGCCGCCTACCGTCGTCTGGCGCAAAGGTACTGCACCGCCGTCATGCCCGCCCGCCCCTGCTGCTCACCTCTGCCCGCCCTCGCCTCCCCCGCTGACTCCTGATTCGCAGGCCTGGGCTGCGGCCATGTCACTTGTCATTCCCAGCATTGCGCGTCCTGCCTCTGCTGGCCTCTTCCTCTTTGCCCTGTCTGCCTCGCCTCTCCTCGCCCCCGCCCACGCCCACGCCTCACGCACTGCCGGCTTCCACTCGCCGCGCCCCTCGTCACCCTACGCCCAGCCCACGTGTCCATTGCGTCGAGACACCTGCCCGCCGCCGCTGGGCCTCCGCTCCCTGCACTCGACCTCGCACAACAGGACCAGCACCCCGCAATTCTCCTACCACGTCGCCGCCTCCTACTCGGCCAAGCAGGACCGCTTCAATGCCCAGGCCAATCTGTTCACGAGCCCTCTGCACGAGCCCACCAAGAGCAAGACGACCGACCTGAAGACATGCAAGCACTCGATTGATAAGCGACGTCGCGCACGGAGCGGCCAGGACGCCTTCTTCTTCAGCCAGGTGGGCGACACACAGACGGCTGCATTCGGCGTCGCAGACGGCGTGGGCGGATGGGTCGAGTCTGGCCTGGACCCCGCCGACTTCTCCCACGGCCTGTGCGAGTACATGGCCTGCTTTGCGCGCGCATGGCCACACGGCTCCAACACGACGTCGCTGCACCCAAGAGACTTGCTTCAGGTGGCCTATGACCAAGTTACCGACGACGACACCATCGAAGGCGGCGGCAGCACCGCATGTCTGGCCGTGGCCGAGCCCGACGGGAACGTCCAAGTGGCCAATCTGGGTGATTCGGGCTTCATGCATCTGGGACTGAACGCTGTGCGACACTTTACGCAGCCCCAGACGCACGCCTTTAATACGCCCTACCAGCTCTCCAAAACACCCCAACGCATGCTCGTTCAGATGGCAATTTTTGGAGGCCCCGCCAGCCTCTCAGATATGCCCAAGGAGTCCAGCGTGACCCACCACCGGGTGCGTCATGGCGACGTCCTCCTGTTTGCGACTGACGGTGTGTGGGACAACCTGAGCCCGCAAGATGCACTAGGCATAGTCAGTCGACAAATGGTGGACCTGGGCGCATGGGTGGAAAAGGACGGCACAATCGAGGTCGGACAGGATCTGGCCAAGCTCGTACAGGCTGCATCTGCTCGCAAAGCAGATGGCTCGTCCCTCCAAGCAAAGGTTGCCACTGCCATTGCAAAGGAAGCCAAGGAAACGGGACTCAACACTCGCCGCGACGGTCCATTTGCCAGAGAGGTGCAGAAGCACTACCCAGGAGAAAACTGGCACGGCGGCAAACCAGACGACATCGCTGCCGTGGTTGCCATTGTACTCGAGGCATCGACTTAGTATGGTGCTGCACAGTTTTGGCCACGTTGTATCAATATTCTGCTGTTTCCGGCTGCATGAATGGGCGTTTGGAGAGGGCGGCGTACATGGCATTGACGATGATTAAGTGGTGATACTATTTGAGTTTTTGGGCTAGAAGATGTGGATTCTTGGTGTATCGTCAACGTTGCCAGCTGCCTTGTACATGGTCAATTTGTTGGGTAGTTTTATGAGCAGCAATGTGAGAAAGAATAAAGTACGTGTTTAACGTGAACAAAAGAAAAGTCATTCCAAAGTGTCCGTCTACTGGCGATTGAATATTTGAGGATCATTGTACTGATTAGTCTGCTGGTAAACAACTGTGTTGGTCTGTTTTGCTTGGACATGTACAAAAAAGACCCCTCACAGAGGCTTGCTGCTATATATTTATTTCTGTCTGTATTTCAAGCACACTGCTTGAACAATTGTTCGTATGCCCAGTGAAAACCACCACTGAGCGACTTACAGCATTTGCCTCGTACATTTATGCAACTTGATAGTATGCACAATAAACGCTTACGACACGGAGCGTTTCATAGCATCTGTCTCGTACATTTGGGTAGCCTGATAGTATGCACAATAAACACCTAAAACACTGAGCACCCGAACAGCACTTGCCTCGTGCATTTAATCATGTAACCAAACACATCAAGACACTGCACAGTTACAATTTAACCTCCGTCAACGGGTGCACGCATCGGCGAATTCTTTGTTTACCCTGACCGTGGTTGCCGTGGAGACGGACCGCACGCGAGAAGCAGGGTTCGCGGCACGTTCATCACGACTCAACTCCAGCAACTCGACGACGGCCAGCATCCCTACCGCGAACAGCCGCCCTCCCTCTGGGCCCTTATGTGTGCGCAACTAACACTGCAGTCTTCCTTCGCTAGCCCGCCCACCCTCGCGCCCCTTATATAACGACGCGCCCCCCCCGTCTCGCGTCGCATCGCATCACTTCGCAATGGCTACCGCCTCTCCCACACCTCTGGGCGGCTCTGCGTATGGGCGCATGCGCACCCAGTCTGCTCTCCGCCCACGGCGCGACTCACCACTGTCAGTGCTGGGGCAATCGCAGGGCTTTTCCGCCGACGCGCCCATGATGCAAAGCATCGACATTAGCGACAGCTCCGACGACGAAATCCCCCAGCCCATGAAACTCAGTGCCCTGACCACCGCCCTGCTCGCCCAAAACGACGTCACCTCGCCCGAGAAGCGCAAGCCCAAGCTGAAGATCTCGCGCAGCGGCTCTGGCTCCAACACGCCCGTGCAGGACACTGTCACGCCTGCGCCCAGTCTGCGCATCAAGCGAGTTCCGTTGAGGGGTGCGCCCATGCGCCGCTTCCGCAGGACACCCCAGAGCGACGAGGAGCATCCGCCCAGCCAGGACCAGGAGAATATGCCCGTCTCGGCTGTCAAGACACATCCACTAAACGTCCCAGACTCGGTGTTGAAAGTCTCCGGCTCCGTCATGAAGGTTGCAGAGGACCGCCATGTGCGATCCCCCCCACAGACCCAGTCGCCTATCCAGCGCCAGCAGCAGCAGCAACACCAGGAGAGACCAATGCCGCTGCAGTCCATGGATGCAAACACACCACGCAGGCCCGCACCTCCGCCCCCGCCGCCAAAAATGTCCGTCTTGGAGACTGCTACCGCCGTTGCAGGTGCTGCTACCACCAAGACAAGAGAACGCAAAAAGAGGAGTACCCTGGCTGTCAATGGGAAGCACTACTCGCAGATGGACAGGATTGGGAGGGGAGGTAGTTCCGCAGTCTACCGCGTCATGGCAGAAAATTTCAAGTTACTTGCATTGAAGAGAGTGAAACTCGAGGACGCAGACGAGGCTGCTGTTCGAGGATACAAGGGCGAGATCGACCTGCTACAAAAACTAAAGGATGTCGACAGAGTCGTCCGACTTTACGACTGGGAAGTAGACGAGCAGAGGCAGGTCCTCAGCGTGGTAAGCTTATATACCCTGGCTACTCTCACACACGCAAATCACTAACATTCCCAGCTCATGGAAATTGGCGAATCAGACCTCGCTCGCATAATAAGAATGAAGTTGGACCCGGCCGACAGTGACGGCAAACTCGACCTCTCCTTTACGCGCTATTACTGGAAGGAAATGCTCGAATGCGTTGGTGCCGTACACGCCCACGACATTGTACACTCTGACCTCAAACCTGCCAACTTCCTCCTCGTCTCTGGACGCCTCAAGCTCATCGACTTTGGCATCGCCAACGCCATCGAAGTCGACCACACCATCAACGTGCACCGCGACTCGCATATTGGCACTCCCAACTACATGTCGCCCGAATCCCTCGAAGACTCTGCCGGTGGCGCACGTGGACAACTCTCCAATGGCAACGGTGCAAAGGACATGGCACTTGGCAAACCCTCAGACGTATGGAGTCTCGGCTGCATCCTATACCAGATGGTCTACGGCCGCCCACCCTTTGCCCACATCCCCAACCAAATGGCTCGCGTGCTTGCCATTGTCAACCGCGACTACGCAATCGACTTCCCTGACCACGGCGTCGGCGACGTGCGTGTGCCCCCCGGCCTGAAATCCACCATGCGCCACTGCCTCGACCGCGACTGCCGCCGCCGCCCCACGGTTGCGCAACTGCTCGACGAAAGAGACGCATTCCTGTATCCCGACGGTGGGGACGACCTGCGCATTCCCCAGGAGCTGCTCGGCCAGATTATCCAGCGCGTGGCGGACCGCTTCAGAGACGCGAGTAAGCCGCTGCCGACGGATGATGAGATTCGCCAGTATCCGGCAAGTTTTTACGACAAGATTAGGCAGTTGTTGGAGAGTGAGTGAGCGAGTGAATGGTACCTTTACTCACTCGTTCATTCGTACGTTATAGAAGGAGAGGGAAGAGAGGATCTTTTTCTTCTTCTTCCCTCCCTTTCTCGCCACGGGTGCGACTTTGATCATCTCCCAAACAAAAAGGAGTGCGACTTTTGCATAAACCCCCTCCTCCTCCTCCATTCTCACTCCTACCACACAGGCGACTCTGTATAAACGCCCTTAATGACTCGATGGAATTGGCCTGGCGTCTTCCCTTTTTCTCTTCCCTTGAAAAAACTCTTCGAAATGGGTTTTCTCCTTCTCATTTGTCTTCTTGATTGTTTGTATTGCATTGTATCGTATTACATTGCACCCTATTTGGAGTTTCTCTCGCGATATTATCGCCGCTTTTTTCTCGTTTCATTTTTTTCTCTGGAGCGTTTTTAAGCGTGTGGCTATGTTTTTTTTTGAGGAAGTGTTGTCTTCTTCTTTTCTTTTGTTGGATTGGATTGGACTGGACTGGACGGGATTGCATAACCAGCATGGTATGGCATGGTATGGTTTCACACATGGCGCTTCATCTTTTTTGACCTTTTTTTGGAGAGAAGGAGAAAAAGAGCGAGAGAGAGAGAGCGAGAGAGAGAGGTGACTTTGACTTTGCTTGGTCACTTGTTTGTCCACCCATCCGTCCAACTCTCTCTCTCTGTCTCTCTCTGGGTATTGAATAACGATTACTACGCGGCGTTTTCCCCTTTTTTCCCCCATCTTGTTTGACAAACTATCAATCAATCAGTCAGTTTGCTAGTCACACAAAAATACCGTCTTTGTACATATCTACTCGGCCAGTTTCTGGCTTGAAAGAAAAACCTATTTCATCCCCCTACTTGTTCATGTGATTTTTTTTGACATGCTTGGAAGATATACACATATGTATGTATGTATGTGTACATGCTTGATCCATATATGTACACACGTCTACAACATGTCAAGCCAACAACATACATACTACAGGTAAACTGACCCCCAAAATATTTAGATTTTCTTTGATCTATCCATCTCATATCACACACGTACCTACCCGCCTTACTTGGACGAAACATCATCCGCACCGAATATTCTTATTCGTAGCAAAACAAACAACCAACCAGGTCCTTTATCCCCCTCCCTTCTCTCTCTCTATACACTTAATCCCCTGTTAAGTCACCCACACTCCACTCCACTGCAGCACACACCTCCCCTCAAGAAAAAAAAGCTAAAAAAAAAAATTAAAGTTAAAGTTAAAGCATCACACCATACTGTTGACGTGTACATAAACATGACAATAAACTTCCTGAAATCTATATATATATCTATATATCCTACACACAAGCATTAACACCAATCAACCCCCTCCCCTCTCCATTTCTCCACAACTACAACACACCTTGTTGTGTTTTTGATGCTCTTACTTTCGACATCACTTCTAGATTTTTTTTTGATTTCTTTAATAATAGAAGAGTAGAGATGGAGAAAGAGAGAGAGTACATGTATCGCGTGGCTGTTGATTTGTTGGTTAGTTTGTTGGTTGTATCCGCCCCTCCCCCTCGGCCCCCCCTCCTGCTGGTTCGAAGTCGTGGTAGTAAGTAAGGAAGTAAGTAAGTAGCTGTAGCCTTAATTGGTGTGGTGTCCCTTTTTCTTCTTCTTCTTTTTTAAATCCCAGAGGAGATTGATCATCGGCTCGATACTCTATATATATATATATATATAGGAGTTCAGCGTCACGCTGGAGAGATGACACGTTTTAATCTGGCTGGTTATCAAGGGAAGATGTGGTCGGGGGAGTAAGAAGGTTCAACGTACATGAATCTCTAATGTGACGATTGGCAATCGAAATCACCAAGGAAAAATTCACTGAACATGGAAACAGCAATCAACACCATGAGCTATAATATCGTTATATGTTGATGAAATTGATGCTATCTATCATTGATGACTATTGATCAAAGAGATGCACGCCGTCCTAGCGACTAAAAACTCATGACTGATCAGGATACAGCTGCCATATATCTCAATAGAGGTCATGCAAACAAAAAATCCAAATTACGATGCGGTCCTACCGCAACCAAGATGGTTGGTGGTCACAAGCATCAAAACGCCCCAATCCACAGTACAAGCCTTCGTGTAAATGTTGAAATAAAAGAAAAAGAATCTGCTTCATTGCGGCACATACGAAGCGTCGAATTGGAAGTTGTTGATATCGTTGGTCTCGTAGGCGGGGAACGAGCTGGCATCGTACATCATATCACTCATATGCATGTTCAAGCCAAAGTCGATATACGTCGGGTTAACGGGGACCTGAATCTCCGCCACCTCGGGTATTTGCTGTTGCTGCGACAATGCATACATCTCCGTATCATAAGCAGGCTCGGGAGCGCTGTCCGAAGCACTCTCGGGTGACTGGGGAACTCGCTTGTTGTCCACTTCCACCTCTTTAATCCAGTTCTGCTTTAGGTATTCCATAGCTGGATGATCGCCACCGCCAATGCCTCCACGCTTCTCATCGTTCTTACCCTTCCTTCCTCGCTTACGAGGATGGAAGTGTGCACGACGCAAGTGGGCAGCAGCATTGTAGTACGCACCGTATACCTTCTTGTTACGGCAGTGCTTACAGTTGGCGAGAAACTTCTTGTCGGGTGAATAGTCGACACAGATGTAGCCCTTGCGTTTAGAACTATGCGCACGCGCAACATGACGATCGAGCTCGTGCGTTCCACGAAAGCCGTTAGGCCGTTCGTCGCAATGCATACACATGATTTTCGGGTGGCTGGGTCGTATGTACGCCGTCTTGGTGAGGACACCAACGGTCTTGGACGATCCGTCCGAGGACTGTATCCGCGTCATCTGACCATTTGATGACGCGAAAATAGCCTCGTCATTGTTTGAAATTGCTTTTGGGGCAATTTTGCGAGAGGCTGCTTGCGCGTTGATCTCTCGGTCGCGTTGCGATTGGCGAGAGCAATTTGAGGATGACACTGAAGCGTCGCTCGCGTTGCCCTCGCTGGATGTTGTTGAAGCTGACCTCCGCATATCCTCCGCCAGGTCCAGCTCGTTCTGAGAAGAGGCAAGTGCGTAAGCACTTGCAGAAACAGAAGGTGCAGTGGAAAAGAAAACTTCACTGGCAGGGCCAGTCAAGGGAATGAAAGAAGAACCATCAACGCAAGTGCTGATGGTTTCTGACTCGCAAGGAAAAGAAAAACAGCCATCCTCAGAGAGGATAGGCAACATTGAAGAAGAAGACTGAGCACGCAACATGGAAACGTTCTGAAAATTGGGGTTGTAGCTGCCCTGACGACTCATTGGGTTACCTGGTTGGGTAACAGGAGTCATCAAAGCAGTTGAAGGCGTACTGGGCGAGATGGAGCCATCTGAAGATGTGCCCCATCCGGGTGTCAGTTGAACCTGTAGTTGTTGTGATTGCGGGGGAAGGGCAAGGGGAAGGAGGGACGAGCTTTCTGGCTCAACACAGTTGTTGATATATTCAGCAGGACTGTACTCAACCATACTGCCGGTAGGGAAGGGTACTGGCTGGAGGGACGACACTCTCCGCATCGAAGTACCCGAGCAGAGTGTGTAGTCGGCCGCCGGTTCCTGTTGCCAGGCGGGGAATGTCGTTACTGATCGATGTAGGTTGCTGTCCTCCCAAGAAGAGGTCGAGGCAGAAACTTCCATGTTGGTGGGGGCAGACCGGGTGCGATCCATGGTTCCGATGTTGGAGGTCTAGCTAGTGTTAGAAAGGATGATTGTGCACCAAATCTCTGGATTCCATACTGGGAGCTGCATTAAACTCGACGTGTT
Organism: Mycocentrospora acerina; assembly: GCA_022701365.1. NCBI lineage: Eukaryota > Fungi > Ascomycota > Dothideomycetes > Pleosporales > Mycocentrospora > Mycocentrospora acerina. The sequence goes on from JAKUHH010000040.1 coordinate 636,714, forward strand.
GTAGGGCATTGAACGGGGTATTTGGTATGCTAGCGAAGCTTGTGCGGTGTTGTAGGCATTGCTAGACGTCGAAGCGTCCTGGAAGCTGATTTGCTGTTGTTGCTGTTGCTGCGCGACTGCAAGAAGGGCGTTGCTGTTCCATGGGTCTTGTTGAGCCTGTTCGAGAGCATAGGGATAGGAGTTATCGCTGTAGGAAAAAGCCATGTCCATAGCAGCTTATGATTTGATGGTAAAAACAATGATGTTCTTGGTATCAAAACTGCAGGATGACATTGATCAGCAATGATGGTCGAGACGGTTCGGCTAGTGCGGGAGATCTTACAGTATGCCGCTCAATAGCTGTCGAGATTGTGGGGATTGTTGAGATGGTCAAGATTGTAAAGATTGTCAAGACTCTCCAAATTGTAAAAGGTTATCAATGAGAGCGTGAGCAGAAAGGGCCTGGAATGTTAAGACTGGCAACAAGTGAAGAAGGGGCGGCTCAAGATGGGCAGGCACGGGGTTTTTGACGTGCACGATGCGCTGGCGTCTCGGAGGACCTCTGACGACTACGGCCCGCGTTGAGCGACGAGACCAGCGCCAAGACATATCCGAACAAGGCAGCCCACGTTGGAGATCAATAGCTCTCACCGGATGTTTGATTGGATCCTGAGCACAACAAGGGGTCTTGATTCGCTGCTTCACTTTCTGCCAGAAGTCCGTTCACTAGACCCATTATTCCTTGTAAGGATCGACCCTATCGTCAGCTCACATCTCGACAGAGGGCAACAAGTTTCTGCACCCCTCTGGATCTGGCACAATTCGCTGTCAGCGGTAGCATCCGTGTCCACTTGATTTCCTTGTCGTGCGCCATTGCCCTCCGTGGCTGTCATCGAGGCAGACAGCAGGCAAATGATCAGCAGGTCAACATCCGCCACAGCCTATCGCTGTAGCACAACAGCGCCCTGTCACCCGTTGCGATGTCGCATGTATATCCAATCGTTCTCCACATGGAAAGTTACATCACGATCGAACAACAGTCGTGTATCACGAATTGCCTAAAACGGTAATCTCCGAATTTCTACCTTCGCTATGGAGATGACGTCTGACGAGTCCTTCATCTCTCCAAGTTTTGCTTTGTTCTTTGCATGGACATGCCTCAATCTGTTACCATGATCCCTCTCAACGCTCCTAGCTCCCGGCGCTTTTGAGGAAGGCTGAGCCAGGGATACCTGGTGTCAACAGCCTTCTCCACTTTAGACGCTTGCCCACCGGTGTTACAAGTCGAGGCAGCGAAGCATTAGAAGATACTGAAGAGAAGGAGAATTTGGAGGGTATGCGCGTAATATTTGTCGTGCCCAAACCACTTGGAGCACTCTGAGCACTCGAAGGGCTAGAGGGACTTTGAGGTATTGGCTCTACGGCACTCACAATTCTCGTCCTCTCTAACCATAGAGATGCTCGGTGTTTGAGTCCCTCGTCAAGCCAATATTTGTCCAACGAATCGTCCGATGTTTCTTCGATAACCCCTAGATCTGCAAAAAACGAGACTATTTCGTCGACTGTCATGAGATCGGAATATCGTTTTGGTTTAGGTTCCGACCCGCTGTCGATTAGGTCCACAGTAGCGATCGAAAACTTTCGAACCAGCACTGGATGCCTCTCAAGGACGACTGGGCCAGGCAGGTAGAGCCTGCTTTGCTCTCCTGCGCATATGTTTACTTCATCGTTCTTTCGTTGCAGTGTCTCAAGACTTTGTGTCTCAGGTTGTTGAGGTAGAGAAGACGCCTCTAATGAGTCTCGTATTGGAGAATTTCTTTCAAATTGTAGGCAAGGAGGTATCGTCCGTGTGATCTGCAGTTCAGACACACCATAAAGTTCTTGTGGTGTAGTCGTCATCGAAATGGGGGACTTGGAAATTCTCTTCGCATCATAGTTCACGAAACTCGTATCCAATTTCGTTAACTTCTTATACCGAACCGCTCTCTTAATCCTATTTTTCTCGCTAGCCAAACCCGGCAACTGCAGAACATTCTTCATTCGTGCAGCAATCCTATATCCTTTCACGTTCGGCAGTTGAGGTAACTGCCGTTGCGGTTCGGACCGAATTCCTCTAAGAGCACCCTTTTGGGCGGAGAAGTCCTCTCCGTGGCTTTTTCGGCCTTTATTACTTCCTCTGATAGTTCTCAATCGAACCGTTCCTACGCTGAGAGCTCGTCGCGGCAGCGCCTGTGGTGTGGAATCTAGCAGACAGATCGCACCTGGCAGAGCCGTAAATGCCTTCTTCTGCAACCTAGAGATATCTGTTTTTGGTCCCAGGTCACTCCAGCTTCTTGTATGTTTTTGAGCACGATTGCTGGAAGGGGACGTGACTCTAATTTCGGGGGCTTTTGGTATTTCTGGCTGCGTCTGGGTATGTAACAATGGTGAATTTGCAGGACTCTGCGCTACTCTTGTCGAACCAGCATTATCCTCAATGCCATAGGATGAGAGCGGAAAGTGTGGGAACCTCCAAAGACCATCCAGTACGCTAATGTCGCTTGTCGGTCGACCCGCAAAGTTTGGCGTCGGAAGGAGTTCATAGGGTATGTCGTAGTAATCTTCTGCCTTGCGTTCCATCATGACTGCCTGATGTTTGGAGTCACTAGAACCAGTCAAGAGCAAAGTTTCTCGACATATGATCAAAGATATGTAGTGATGCTAAAGTATCCATTCCTTCTGTTCTCATCGCTGCCAGATATCTCTGTTGTTGAATACAGACACGCGACAGAATATTCGCATACCGAAATAACAAAGAGGGCCATGTATGTGGCTTAGCCCCAACACAACCCTTGGTGAACCATCATACAGGGATGTCCAACAACCCTGAACAATGCGGAATTTAAGGGTGTAAATGATATCGGCTGATCAATTGTGGCCCAAAACAGAAAAATTCAAATAATTTAAGAACACGTTTGACTTCGTGGAGCATGGTAGTTTCTCCTTGCATATGAATGAATACGAGCCGCTCAGCCACCGATGTACAGCACAAAGATTGATGACGCTTGACAGATGTACATTCCGGTATGAATATCATTTCTTTTTGTAAATCCTTATCTTTCTCACCGCAGCTTGCTAAATTTCTGCCCTCTCTATCTTGATGCATTTTTGTGTGTGCGTATTCTTGTTCACCTCTAACCTTTAGTGCGCTAACCCAATTAAAATATTGCCGCAAGAACGTGCAACGAATTAACTCCAAACTCAAACTCCTGTGTGCGATACTCAGTTTCCTCTTGTTTGCACCTAACAATAGGGGTTATAGCTTACTACAAATTGTCTTAGCTTTTTAGATACCTTGACTGATATCAAATTCGAGGTCTGGCTCAAAACTCAAGACCAGAGTTTTGATCCGAGTAGACGCATTTGCTGTGAACTACTAGTTATTGTAATAGTCCGCTGCTGATATCGATGCAGCTTTCCTTTTAGCAATTAACTCGCTCAACGGAATGTCATCTTCTTGTTCATCGTAAAATTCAACATCCTCATCGACGCCAAAGTCTTGCAACCGCTCGCCCTCGGAGTTCCTCCATCCTTCCTCGCCCTCTCCATCTTCGTAGTTCTTCCTTCCCTCGTCTTCGTCTTCGACTTCACTGTCGTTCTCGTATTCATCGATATCGTTATACTCGTCTTCTTCGTTGGTTCTTTCTATAGGTCCTTTCGCTTCTATCCGTTCAATAAAAGGCTTTCGTCTCCGCACCACATCTTCTGCTTGCCGCTCTTTAAAGGCTGCAATGGTGTCTGCAGTCGAGAGATTGGAATCTTGGTATGTGAACGCATCAGCGTTAACTGCGGTAGCGTGGCGGCGGTAGGAACGATCTGGATCTGGAGGCGGCCAAGTGGTAGATGCATCTTCAAAGCCGTTGACTGGAAAAGAGAGGGTAGATGAGATAGTGGGAGTTGGACAGAATGGATTAAACCACATGATGGGCTTCTTTCGTTAGATTTAATCATTTTGGTCTGGATAAGAAGGTAAACATACATTGGCAGTTCCCATGCCTTGAACTATGTTGCTCAGAATCCCGATATCATAGGGAAATTCTTGCTTCTTAATGCGTACTTGCACGCCATCTGGACCTTCCAAGTATCCGCCGAAATGCCGAGCGCGGCGTAAAAGGGTATGGTGTCGTTCAATCTCCCAGCCCTCTATTGTGGTGGTGTTGACAGCTAGAATCCAGATGTTCCTGAGCAGCAGAATGGCGAGTGCAAACAACGTAATGGAGTTTGCCATGAAAGTAACGAAAAGGTGCCCAAATTGGAATACATTAGGGCCAAGGTAAGAAGGTAGATCTCGATCGCTCCAGAGATATGAGATACGAACAAACAGGAGGTATTCAAGTACCGAGAGACCGACAGTGGCATATAAGAGGAAGCGGATGAAGTGTGGGAAAGTAGTATATGAGACGCAATTTGCCGTCCAGGGACAATGGTGATCCATTTTAGGAACACACCTGTAAAGTGTCATCAGTATTTAGCTCGACATAGCTCGAAATATGGGGATGAAAAACTGCTGAGATACCTTTTGCACTGTTTGCAATGATGAGCCCTTGGCGGTTTCGCTGCATCGCATCTTCGGCACCATTTCTTACTCTTCCCAGCGCTCTCACCGACTCGGCTTTGCTTCTCGCCTTCCTCTGGGCCAGCCCTGTTCTCGGGTATAACTCCAGGGTTAACAAAAACCGACTTGGTATACGTAATAAGGACGAGTATTATGAATACATTCGCGGTGATGAGCTCGTTCTTCGTTGGGGGCCCGGGTTCAAGGTACATCATCAACCATTGTGATGGATAGGCTAGGAAAACTATTAGGCCATACACGAAAGGAACGGCGAATTCCGAGAGCTCCATTGTGAGAAGCTGTGTCTTGGGAGGGAAAGCGTGAAGGTGTCGAGATGGCAAGTGGGTCAATCAGGAGACGGCACGTGATTGGCTGGCTGACGTATGGGAGCTCCACACGACGACTTCTTTCGACTGCTGCTCCATCGACTACTACGCCGCCATCTCAACGACGAAGGGCTTCTAAAGCCCATCAAAACTGTAGATGCCATGCCTCTCCCCGCGTGGCCTTTCTATCTGCTCATCCCGACGTTCATTCTTATCCATCTTTTCGTCTCGCCCTACACAAAAGTTGAGGAATCGTTTAATATCCAGGCGATCCATGATATCCTGATTCACGGCATCCCGACAGATAATCCCGATCAATTTTTGACAGCAAATTATGATCATATCTCATTTCCTGGGAGCGTGCCAAGAACATTTGCAGGAGCACTGGTTTTGAGCGGATTGTCAAGGCCTTGGGTTGGGCTGTTGAGTTCTGCTGCTCAGTTACAGCTATTAGGTATGCGAAGTTGAAGTAGAGGAACTTGAGCTGGATGCTGATGATGCAAACATAGTCAGAGGTGTGCTTGGTCTACTCAATGCAGCGGCCCTCATTGCCTTTGGCAGAGGTGTACAGACAGCTTTCGGAGCTAGCGCAGGCGTTTGGTATGCTCTGTTCCAGGCAAGCCAGTTCCATGTCATTTACTATGCATCACGAACGCTACCGAACATGTTTGCATTTATTTTTAGTGAGTTCAATATAATAGATGTTTGAATAACCAGAAGCTTACAGGGAATAAGGTAATCTTGCATTACGAAGTCTGCTCAACGCTTACTCACTTCCTTGGAATCATCGGAAAGGGCACCGCCTGGGCTTATATTTACTTACAATTGCTGGCATAGTTTTCCGCTCTGAGCTAGCTATTCTATTAGGTACCATCACCGCTTACCTATATCTAACGCAAAAGATCTCCATCACGGGGGTTATCATTCCAGCTGGGATTGGCGGCGTGCTCATTGGATTACTCTGCACCGTACCACTGGACTCGTTTTTCTGGCAGTCTTTCCCATTGTGGCCTGAATGGACTGGGTTCTATTACAACACGATTCAGGGTCATTCGGCCGATTGGGGCGTGTCGCCATGGCATTACTATTTTGCAAATGCACTTTCGCGACTTCTCTTGAATCCGGTAACATATCTACTCTGTATACCAATTGCCATCTTGAACGCAGCAACCCGAAGACGAAGTCTGGATCTACTCATCCCTATGGTGGGCTTTATTGGACTGTACAGTTTTCTTCCACACAAAGAGTGGCGGTTTATCATATACGTTATTCCAGGCTTCACAGCCGTCGCTGCGGCCGGAGCATCTTGGATCTGGAATCGGAGAACAAAGTCATTTATCTACGCTGTTCTAAGCCTGGTTCTCGTTGGATCAGTTCTAGTCTCATTCGTCGCATCTTCCGCAATCCTTGCTATTTCCAGTTTGAATTACCCTGGAGGCGCGGCACTTGATTTTCTTCACCACGGACTTGATCACCCATCAAATCGACATTTTAACGTCTACTTTGGCAATCTCGCATGTCAGACAGGTGTTACTCGATTTCTAGAGAGTCACAGTGGACCGCAGACCATAGTTGATGTGTTGGAAACACAGGACACGATTCAGAAGAGAACGTGGGTGTATGACAAGACCGAAGACCCGTCAATTCTTCTGGACCCAGTGTTCTGGGCTAAGTTCGACTATGTCCTTGCCGAGAGCCCGGAGACTGTGATCGGGAGCTGGGGAGTAGCTCACGTTGTATACGGGTTTGCAGGCGTGAGACTACTGAAGCCTGGCGAAAAGAGTGGCTCACCAGTTGAAGTGCTGCATAATGTTGATAACAGAAGAGTGAAAATGGAGGAGGACTGGGTTGCAATGGTTGCAGGAATCTGGAATCGTCTGGAAGGGCTGTTGAGAGACCAAGCCCTGCGCGGGTATTGGGTTGAAGTGCGGATGGAGCCAAAGATCCGAATTTTGGTCAATCAAATGAAGCACTTGGCATAAATAGCTAGATACACTTTGAGCTTATTGAGAAGGGAAGACCTCATCGTTGGAGATCACGTGCCATAGCTGCCTGCATGAATTGTCAAAGCTTCACTAAAAGTTCGAGAGCGGCGACCAGTCTTCATCTCTGCCAACCAACTGCAGGCCGCGTCCGCAGTCTAATCCCCACCTACCCCTCGACATATCTCCCTTTCTTACGCGTAAACCCTCCTCGGTTCGAATCCTCTCATTCACATCTCGAACTGTAACGGGAGTTCTACCTTTCGCCTCAACATAGTAGCGCGCGGCGCACGAGAGCGCGACACCCACCGCAATCATGGCGAACAAGGAAAATAATCTCGCGCAGTTCAAATATGCGGCCATGTCCAATTTGGTCCTTCAGGCGGATCGTCGATTTACGACGCGCCGCCCAGACGAGCACACTGGCGACCCCGAGTCGCTGGCAGGCCGCATAAATATCCGCGACATGGGCGGGCGAACAGCGCGAGACAATGCGCCGACACAGCAAAAGAAGCCCAAAGGACTCGGGTTCGAGCGGGGGAGCCTGACCGAGGGCGGTGACGTGCTAGAGCGGGAGCAGCGCAAGCGGAAGAGGGACGACGGCACAAGTGCCTTTGGGGCCACCGCTGCCGCCGACTTCAATATTGAGGGGCTGCGGTACAGGCCAAGGACGCCCGCGACGCGCGCCACGTTTGAGCTCATCACGACAATCGTGAGCAAGGCCCTTGGTGACGTTCCCGTGGCGACTACGAGGAGCGCTGCAGACGCGGTGCTCGAGTACCTGAAGGACGACAGCTTGAAGGACTTTGACAAGAAGAAGGAGGTAGATGACCTCCTAGGCAGCTCAATGGGTGCTAAGGAGTTCAACGAGTTGGTCAATTTGGGCAAGAAAATCACCGATTTTGACGCACAGGACGAAGATGAGGAGGGCGACGAGGGTATGGCAGACGCTGACGGCGCTGAGAATGGCGACAACCAGGGTGTAGCTGTAGTTTTCGACGAGGAGGATGACGATGAAGAAGGCGCTCAAACCTTCGAGGTCCGCGACGCCGATACTTCTGACGAGGAGGACGAGGAAGAAACGGCTGTGGAGCAAATAGGCGGAGAAGACGCTACAGACGGGGCGGTTGTAGACACAGAGGAGATGATCATTCAGGGCGACACTACTGCTTCAGCAGACCGTAAGGACGGTGCCGAACAACTTATTCCTGCACATGAAATTGATGCCTACTGGTTGCAACGGCAAATAGGACAGGTTTATGAAGACGCGCATACACAACAAGAGAAAACACAGGATGCTCTCAACATTCTCGCGGGAATCTCCGAGGACGGCGATGAGAAGCCATTGCGTGAGATTGAAAACGACCTCATGGAACTATTCGACTACGAGCACCACGAGCTTGTCGCAAAACTTGTTCTCAACCGCGACAGAGTTGTCTGGGTCACAAGGTGGAGGCGGGCAGCAGAAGACAATGACGAGCGAACGGCTGTTGAGCGGGAGATGAGGGCTGCGGGCCAGCAACAGATCCTTCAAGAGCTGCGCGCACGGGAAACCGGTGTCAAGGCCGAGGAAGGCTCTGGATCCGGAAAGATGAAGTTCAACTTGGAGAACATCGACCTCCTAGAATCGAAAGATGTCGACATGGATGATGCTCCAAGACCAGATGGCGTGGTCGGCGGACTCCAACCATCCAGTCGGCTAGTAAACCTTGAGAATATCGTCTTCGACCAGGGCAACCATCTCATGACAAACCCAAGCGTCAAACTGCCGCAGGGATCGACACGTCGCCAGTTCAAGGGCTACGAAGAAATTCACGTACCTGCACCGAAAGCCAAGCGTGACCCGAACGAACCACCAAACATGCCTACCTCTGAGCTACCAGAATGGGCGCGAGCGGGTTTTGGCAACTCAAAGGCACTTAATCGTGTTCAGACGAAATGCTTCCCTACAGCGTTTAACGATGACGGCAACATGCTCATCTGTGCCCCTACTGGTTCCGGTAAGACTAACGTTGCCATGTTGACCATGCTTCGCGAAATTGGAAAGCACCGGGACCCGAAAACTGGAGAGATTGCCCTCGACGACTTCAAGATCATCTACATCGCCCCGTTGAAGGCTCTTGTCGCGGAACAGGTCGGTAACTTTGGTAAACGTTTAGAGCCCTACGGAATCAAAGTGTCTGAGCTCACGGGTGATCGTCAACTCACGAAACAGCAAATTGCAGAAACACAAATCATTGTCACTACTCCCGAGAAGTACGATGTTATCACTCGCAAAGCTACCGACACTAGCTATATCAACCTTGTTCGCCTTATCTGCATTGACGAAATCCATCTTCTTCACGACGACCGTGGCCCTGTTATTGAAAGTATCGTAAGCAGGACGCTTCGACGTAGTGAGCAGACTGGTGACCACGTTCGTATCGTTGGTTTGAGTGCTACATTACCCAACTACCGCGATGTGGCAAGCTTCCTCCGCATCGACCCTGACAAGGGTCTTTTCCATTTTGATGCAACATTTCGGCCGTGTCCGTTGAAGCAAGAGTTTATTGGTGTTTCAGACAAGAAGGCCATCAAGCAGCTCAAGACCATGAACGACGTATGTTACACAAAAGTCCTCGAACAAGTCGGTGAGCATCGTAATCAGATGTTGATTTTTGTACACTCGCGAAAAGAGACAGCAAAGACGGCGAAATACATCCGTGATAAGGCCCTTGAGGAGGAGTCGATTGGCAAAATTCTGCGATCGGATGCTGCCAGTCGCGAAATTTTGAGGGAAGAGGCCGAGTCAGTGCAAAACGCTGACCTCAAAGACCTTATGCCATATGGTTTCGGTATCCACCATGCTGGTATGTCGCGAGCGGATCGTACCTCAGTAGAGGACCTCTTTGCCGATGGCTCGATTCAAGTATTGGTCTGCACTGCAACACTTGCCTGGGGTGTCAACTTGCCGGCGCATACTGTTATCATCAAGGGTACCCAGGTCTATTCTCCTGAGAAGGGTAGCTGGGTCGAACTCAGCCCGCAAGACGTCCTGCAGATGCTTGGTCGAGCTGGTCGACCACAATACGATACTTACGGAGAAGGTATTATCATCACTACTCAGGCCGAAATCCAGTACTACCTATCTCTCCTGAATCAACAGCTACCTATAGAGTCGCAATTCATTAGCAAGCTTTCGGATAACCTGAATGCGGAGATTGTTCTCGGTAACGTCCGCAGCAGAGACGAAGGTGTTGACTGGCTTGGTTACAGTTATCTCTTTGTGCGCATGCTCCGGTCACCAGGGCTCTACCGGGTCGGTCCCGAGTATGAAAACGACACGGTACTGGAACAGAGGCGTGTTGACCTTATCCATGCCGCGGCACACGAATTGGAGAAATGCAGTCTTATCAAATACGACAGGAAGACAGGAGCTCTACAGCCAACGGAGCTAGGCAGAGTCGCATCTCACTACTACATCACGCACAATTCCATGAAGACCTACAATATGCACATCCAACCCGGAATTACTGCTATCGAGCTGTTCCGTGTTTTCGCCCTCAGCGAAGAATTCAAGTTTATCCCTGTACGACAGGATGAGAAGTTGGAGCTTGCGAAGCTTCTGGGTCGCGTTCCGATACCTGTCAAGGAGGGAGTGGAGGAGGCGCAGGCAAAGATCAACGTTCTTCTCCAAGCCTACATTTCTCGACTCAAACTTGAAGGCCTGGCGCTCATGGCTGATCTAGTGTACGTCACTCAGTCAGCTGGACGTATCTTGCGTGCGATCTTCGAGATCTGCCTGAAGAAGGGCTGGTCGCAAGTGGCTAAGCTGGCTCTCGACATGTGCAAGATGGCGGAGAAGCGTATGTGGCCGACGATGACACCACTTCGACAGTTCCCTACGTGCCCCAGGGATATCCTGCAAAAGGCTGAGCGAATTGATGTACCCTGGTCAAGCTACTTTGGCCTTGACCCACCCAGTATGGGTGAGTTATTAGGTATGCCAAAAGCAGGCAAGGTTGTCTGCCAGCTTGTTGAAAAATTTCCTCGTCTTGAGATTGAGGCTACGCCTCGACCGATCACGAGATCTTTGCTCAAATTGGAACTCACAATCAGACCAAACTTTGTCTGGGACACCTCAATACATGGAGCTTCGGAAGCATTCTGGATCCTTGTTGAAGACTGTGATGGAGAACAGATCCTGTTCCACGACCAGTTCATTCTTCGTAAAGACTATGCCGAGGGAGAGATGAACGAGCATCTGGTCGAGTTGACTGTGCCCATCGACGAGCCAATGCCGCCAAATTACTTCATAACTGTCCTTTCCGATCGTTGGATGGCGTCTGAGACCAAGCTTGCCGTCTCCTTCCAGAAACTCATTCTACCTGCCAAGTTTCCCGCCCACACTCCCGTCTTGGACCTCCAACCATTGCCTGTTTCTGCCTTGAAGAAGAAGGAATACATGAATCTGTATCAAGATGTCAATCGATTCAACAAAGTACAGACTCAAGTATTCAACTCACTATACACGACAGACGAAAATGTCTTGGTTGGTGCATCAGCAGGCATTGGCAAGACCTTGTGTGCTGAGTTTGCCATTTTGAGACACTGGTCTAGCGACAATGAGGGTCGAATCGTCTACTTGGCTCCTTTCCAGGAACTAGTAGACACACAGTTTAAGAACTGGAATGCGCGCCTGTCTGGTCTTGGTGGAGGCAAGGATGTCGTCAAACTGACTGGTGAGACTACAGCAGATCTGCGATTGCTCGAAAAGGGCGACCTCATTCTGGCCACACCAAGTCAATGGGACTCCCTCTCCCGTCAGTGGCAAAGACGAAAGAATGTTCAATCCGTGGCTCTTTTGGTCGCCGATGAGCTGCACCTGCTTGGTGGTGCAGGTGGACATGTCTATGAGATTGTCGTCTCTCGCATGCAAGCTATGGCAGCACAGCTCGAATCTAAGCTGCGTATTATCGGCCTTAGTGTCTCTCTCTCTAATGCGCGAGACATTGGCGAATGGATTGGCGCGAGCAAGCACACCATCTACAACTTCAGCCCTGGTGTCCGCGCAGTACCACTCGAGTTGAAGATACAGACATTTACCATTCCTCATTTCCCTTCAATGATGATGGCAATGGCTAGACCCACCTACTCTGCTATTACTCAAACGTCGCCCGACAAGCCAGCGATGATCTTTGTTCCTAGCAGAAAGCAAGCTCGATCATCTGCTGCCGATCTGTTTGCCGCTTGTGTTGCCGATGACAATGATGATCGCTTCCTTAATGCATCCCTGGATGAGATCCAGCCTATTCTCGAGAAAGTCAACGAGCGAGCGCTCTCTGAGTCACTCTCGCACGGTATCGGATACTTCCATGAGGCCTTGAATCCTTTCGACAAGAAAGCTGTCCAACACTTATTTAAGGTTGGCGCTATCCAAGTGCTGATTGTGTCTCGCGATGCTTGCTGGGAGATTGACAGCAGTGCTCACCTCGTCATTGTCCAAGGCACACAATTCTTTGAAGGTCGCGAGCATCGTTACGTCGACTACCCGGCCAGCGAAATCCTACAAATGTTCGGCAAGGCCGGCAGGGTAGGACAGGACAAGTCAGCAAAGGGTGTTCTCATGTTACCTGCGGTCAAGCGTGACTTCTACAAGAAGTTTTTGAACGAGGCACTGCCAATCGAAAGTTACCTCCACGACTACCTGCACGATGCCTTTGTCGCTGAAATCAGCGCGAAGACAATCGAGTCTACCCAAGAAGCTGTCGACTGGTCTACATACACTTTCTTCTACCGCCGTCTCCTCGCGAACCCAAGCTACTACAACCTGCATGATACGTCCCATGAAGGTCTTAGCGCACATCTATCTGAGCTTGTAGAGCAGACATTGAAGGAATTGTCGGATGCTAATCTCATCGAGCACGACGAAGAAGAGGACGCCATTACGCCCCTCAACCCGTGCATGATTGCAGCATACTACAATATCTCATTTATCACAATGCAGACACTTATGATGTCGCTCAATGGCCGAACCAGCCTGAAGGGTGTGCTAGAGATCATCACGGCCGCCACTGAGTTTGAAGACATTCAAATCCGCCGACATGAGAACCATATTCTCTCCCGCATTTACGACCGCGTTCCCTTCAAAATGCAGGATGCAAATTTCGAAACTCCTCATTTCAAGGCCTTCGTCCTGCTGCAAGCTCACTTTTCCCGCATGCAGCTCCCTATCGACCTCGCAAAAGACCAGGAAACCGTCATTCGCAAGGTTCTCAACATCCTCAGCGCAAGTGTCGATGTTCTTTCCTCGGAAGCACACCTCAACGCCATGTCCGCCATGGAGCTTTCACAGATGGTCGTCCAGGCAATGTGGCAGAAGGACTCGCCGCTCAAGCAGATTCCACACTTCGACGTCGACACTATCAAGGCGAGCCAAAAGTTTGGCATCAATGATGTCGACGACTTCATCAACGCTATGGACGAAGACGAGAACCCTGACTACAAAAAGCTTATCGCTGCCCTCGATGTCGACCAACGCCAATTGGCAGACATTGCAAACTTCACAAACAACTACTACCCCAACATTGAGCTCGAGCACGAGCTCGTCGATCCAGACGATATTGCGTCAAACACACCTGCCCAGCTCAAGGTCCGCGTTACACGCAACATCGATGAGGATGAGGAGCTCAAGACCGAGGTCCACGCGCCTTTCTATCCGAGTGACAAGACTGAGAGCTGGTGGTTGGTCGTCGGTGACCAGAAAGAGCACACGCTGTTGGCCATCAAGAAAGTCACCATTGCGAGGAAGTTGGAGACGGTGTTGGAGTTTACGCTCGAGAGGCCGGGTGAGCATGAGCTGACAGTGTACCTGGTTAGTGATAGTTACCTGGGAGTCGATCAAGCACCGAGCTTCAAGGTCACTGCGGCAGAGGGTATGGAGGAGGATAGTGAGGAGGAAGAAGAGGAGTAGAAGTTGAAGCAGTGGGTTCTCTGCATAGTAAAATTGGGTATTTTGGCGTTTGGCGGAGTTGTGTGCGGAAATCTATGTATAGTATTGTGCTAAATGATTCATGCGCCGAGATGCATTTCGTGTACATCGGTTTGGTCTTGCTCTGCTGTGAATACTGTAAGGAGTTCTCTTGTAAGGCGAAGCTTAGTGGTTGTGACTTGTTGAGTACAGTAAAAATGAATTGGGTTGATTGGGTGAATACATGAGTTCTCATGAAAGAAGTGTGGTACCAATTTCTGGGGGAAAAGAACAGGACATAGTCACTACAGATTGAACAGAACCGTACTACTGAAAGACGATACCTCCTCTCAAAACCGCCTCCCAACAGTCTTCAATAATCTCCTCGCGCGACCGCCCCCCACTACCCTCGCAAAGCCAAACGCCTAGCTCTCTGCAAACACTCTACGTACATCCACCGCCAGACCCAACAGCTTCTGTGCTTCCACTCCCTCAGCCCATGCGTCCACACTTGTACCATCCAACTCAGGATCATAGAACGGGCTCTTAGGATCTGTTGAATTGAGTGAGAAAGCACTTGGGGGAGGGACACATATTGTGCCCTCTGCCGGCAAGTCTCCCGTCTGGAAATATTCTCTCGCATGCTTGATCGTGCACGCAGTCGGACTAGACGTAGCGCAGTGTCCCGCGCTGTCTTGCAGCAATAAGCCACTGCCCGGGAACAAGCTGTGCATTAATCGACCGCTCCGGAGAGGCGTGACGGGGTCAGCAGTGTTGCTTATGAAGAGGATGGGGTGGTTTGTTTCACCGCCAAAAGGGCCGGAGAAGTGGTGGCTTGCGCGGATGAGCCAGGATGCACAGCGCATCTTCAGAGCCGACCATATGGCGCCTGAGGTGGGAGAAATGGACTCAAGGAAGTTGAAATATTCGGCGAAATCAGAGAGTGAGGTGCTTGACTGATCGATGCCATCGGCGCATAAAATTGCAAATGTAGGGACACTGGAGTAGGTTTTCGCAGGAACGGAGCCATTTATGGGACAGCTGTAGACATGACCGGTGCGGAATTCGAATCCTATTTGTTCTAGTATGTCGCCGTGGCCTGCCTCTATCGCAATAAGGAGTGTGGAGAGCAAGGGGAAGGCAAGTTGGGGCTGATAGACAGCACTGAAAATGATCGCTTTGATGTCCGAGTAGGTCAGTACCTCTGGGCCCTGAGGGGAATTTAAGGAGAGGGGCGTGTGGTAGAGGGACTTGACAATGGTTTGGAAACGAAGTTCTATATCGCTGATTGTGGAATTGGTGGTCGCTAGAGGGCAGACATCTGGCCCAGAGTGTAGGCAAAAGGTGTAGAAGGACGACATGGCTTTCTCGGTATCTGATAAACTTCCATTACCAAAGGCATGATTATAGTCGTAGGAACTCACAACGCCATCGAGTATAAGACGGCCCACACGATCAGGGAACATGGAGGCAAAGGTTGATCCTAGGTATGTTCCGTACGAGAATCCCCAGTATTGCAATTTAGCTTGACTTGGTGCGGGCCCTCGGCATCGAGGCCATCGTTCAGGAACTGTCTGTGCAGGAAGATAGGCTGCTTTTTCAATAACGTACTGTGCATGCTTCTCAACAATTTCGAGCATGTCCCGGGCGACGAAAGCGGTAGTCATGTACTGCTTGATATCAGGACCATCTTCAGCATCCATTGCCTGTTTGCAAGAAGCACCAAACGCATGTGACATAGACCAAAGTCGACCAAGTGCTGCATCTGAGCTTCCTACGATGCCTTCTGCATTCTCTCGCAGTGTCCAAGACCACGCTGAGGGTCCATCTGGGATACATTCTGCAGCCGGTTCTGTCTCGCCAATACCTCGAGGGTCAAATCCAATAAGGTCAAAGTATCTTTCAGAAAATGAGGTAGTTTTGGGATCGAGATCTGAATCAACGACAATCTGTAGCGACTTTGCGACTTGCAGCGCGAAAAATGCCCCTGGCCCCCCGGGACCACCAGGGTTGAGTAAGATTGGTCCTCCATAACGTGGATCATTGATTGGAACCCTAGCTGGCAGCTTTGTTATGGCAATACTGACGGTATGATTTGGGTGCTCCCCGTTGAAGTAATCAAGTGGCAGGCTTAGTTTGGCACACTCAAAGTCGGCATAACAGGGATGGAAGTCAAGATGCGGTTGGGGTGTTATCTAGCCGATGGTCAGTCTTGATGCATGCACTGGCTTGAATACTCCAGCAAAAGTAGAAAAGCTCGTTTTGTGCTTCATCAGAACGAGCAAACGGGTCGCACGATTATAGCGATTTTGATACCATGTAATGCGAGCGGCTCCAGGCGTCAGGCCCCCAGTGATGTGTCCAAATTTTCATGAAGTCTACATTAAATGCAATGAATCTGTCAGGATCTATTGTTTGACTCGAATTGGGCAGTTTTGCATCAATATTTAACCTTCTCTTTTTTGTGACTTCAGGGCACAGCTTGTGGGGACTTGATAAGATGCCGTCTGGAGAGCAGAAACAAGGCCACATGTACGCACTCGTCTCACCCAATGCAAGAGACTTTCGAAAACGTACCGAGGACCACTCGAATGAGTTCGGCTCATATTTGAACCTTGTAGCAGAGTCTGCTTGACTGTTTAGACTAGGAAATATCAAGCCGGGGGACGTCCATTCCAAGCCCAGGAGGACAACGCCTGTCGCAAAAGCCGCGGTTAAGAAACGCCTCGTCCGATCGGTAGGCCGTCGAGGTGCAGACGTTGCAACAGCGTCAAGCCCGTCCAAACTCTTCATAACGTCTTCCAATCCAGCGTATATCAATGTTCTAGGTGTTAATAATTAGGAGTGGGGTCATAGACCTCACACTCCCCACCCGAACTTGATACAGTGACAACCGAAGATCTCCGTCCAGGCAACAGCGAAAAGCGGAATGTGCAAGTGTGGCTGTAAAGAACGAACATTAAAGAGTGGAGCGCTTCAGGGCTATGACTTGGCAATCACTTGCATCTGCTGCACTCAATGCGTCGCGCACACGGCGGTTAGGTACTATGCGCCATGCGGGGATAGTCACAATGCGTTGGCCGTATTTTGTGTTTTTTCTTACCCAATTCTCATATTAGGAAATTGCTTATTCGAAAGTTGATTGGAGGTATTAGAATGTAAGAAATTGTTGGCTGTGGATAGCTGTTTATGGGGTACAGGGATATAACAAATTGCAATAAGCGTCGTAGATGATGCTAGGTGCAGTTAAACATAATAGACAGATACGTTGGAACAAATTGATGGTGTAAATTGGCACATTGCAGAGCCTCAAGCTTTAGACATTATTTCTGCAGCGCATTGGTAACACTAAAAAACACGATCACAATAGACAAACGTGAGTGTGCCGTCGTAGACTTGTGACTATGCAACATGGATGCACAATTAATTATCTTTAGATGCTGTTAGTGTTGCACCAGCCCTGGTCACTTGTCATACTCATGCAGAAAAATTCAGTGAGCACTCGTCGCAGCGTGAGATCAACTTTTTGTTACGGAATAACTAGAAAACCATAGAGAGTGTCCAATAAAGCAACGCGAGACTAGTACAGAGTAGCAGCACATCCGGATTCATGGGTATAATCATCTCATCAGTACCACCCCCCTACTGCCTTAGGTAGGTCAACGCATAATCGAGAAGCCTATGGGAATGCCAGTGTCAAATTCCCTCCTCCTACCCCCAAAAGCATACGTTCCTCGTCTGGTGAAACATGAGATCGTGAGTCATGTGGCAGGATTCGTCGAGAGGACTTAGTACTGCTGGCCACCACCCTGACCACCCTCTTGGCCGCCGTAGCCCTGGCCCTGGCCGCCGTAACCGCCACCGCCACCACCCTGGGAACGTCCCCAAGACGAGCCGCCGCCCTGGCCGCCACCGTAGCCACCACCCTGGCCGCCACTGTAGCCTAGAAATTTGTTAGCATAGAAAGTATTGAACATCCACTCTCAAACTCACCACCTTGCTGGCCGCCGTAGCCACCACCGCCGCCTCCGTTGTATCCGCGGCCGCCTCCACCGCCGTAGCCACCTCCTCCGCCTCCGTAGCCACCACGGCCACCACCGCCGCCTCCGCCTCCACCACGCTCGGAAGCTTTGTCGACGCGGATCCTGCGTCCATCGAAGCTATAATGGTTAGCATCAGGAACCGAGGTTACATGCGGATAATGATATCTCGTCAGGGTAGACGAGATGCTTTTCAGTTTGAAGTTCTAGAGAACACGTGTGGATCTGGGGGTGGGAAGTACTTACTCCTGGTCGTTCATAGCGTTCATGGCAGCGGTAGCCTCATCGTCGGTGGAGAAGCGGACGAATCCAAAGCCCCTGCTGCGGCCAGTGTCGCGGTCCTTGACGACAACCTAAAGAAAAAGGATGAGTTACTTGCTGGACGTTGCGATCGGTATGCATCATAGTGTGGGTCACTTACGGCTTCCTCGACCGAGCCGAACTCTTCGAATTTCTGGCGAAGAGCCTGGTCGTCGGTGTGCCACGCAAGGCCTCTGTGAAAGATGAGTTTTCGTTACTGTGTTGACCATAGGAGGCACTTACCCAATAAAAAGCTTCGACATGACGAAAGCTGGACGGAACACTGAACGGTCTCAATACACACTCTCGCAACTGAACAAAACGCGCGCAATACAGAAAGCCTCGTTAAAGGCTGATGAGACAAATTACGGAGAGAAGACAGGAATCTGGGCAGAGAGAGCTCGCGGGGAAGCCGTCGTGGCTTCCATGGCGGGTAAGAGGCAGCAACGTGACGGAACGAACATTTAGTCTTGAGTACACCTGGCTAGAACGGTGTCGTTGGTAAAAGCAATAGCTTTTGCGTGTCGATGACAAGTAATCGACTGCGAGAGAGTCGAGATGAAGTCGAGGTAGAGTGAGGTGTTGCAAGCTGGGTTGGTGGGGCACGGGAGGTGAGACCCCTCCAGAGCAGAAGCAAAGGGCGCTAGCTACGGTAGTAAATATTGGCGCATGCAGGACTGGATAGCAGGGAACCAAGGCCATGGCAAGGGCTAGTGATATCGGGCTGACTGGCCAGCCAGTAAGTACTGTAAGTTTGAAGCATCTTGAAGATCCCGGCTGTATGCGCCCGAGTGTTCCATGACGTAACCAATACGCAGCTCCAGATTGGGCAGAACATACGAATAAAATACAGGTCGAGTAATCTGATAGGTACACTCGCACAGACGCATGATTCGTGAGCATCTGAATACTTTGCTGTGAAAGCTCTGCAGTTGCGTGCTTGCAGGGAGCGAATCTCGGAAGGGATGGAGGCCAACGTCGCCGTAACAAGTCAATTGTGGACAGGCATTGGACAATGAACATCACTCAAAACCGAGCTTATCATCGGGATCACTAGAAGCTGCCTAACGTCGGCTCGTGCGCATCACGTCGATATCACGTCGTGTAAGACCACACGAAATATTAATGCCTCACAGCTCAATATGCATTTTCTCGATGACTATTTCTCACGGAATCCGCGACGTTCATGCTTCCAATTCACACACGTATCGTTCTTCTCTTCGTCTAGATTTTGGCATGGGCCGTTCAACTACGACTGTATTTGGAGATGAAATGTGGGCTGCATTGCTACCCCAAGGCTGCGGTTGAGGGATGCTCAAGGTGAGCTTCGAGAGCTCTCGCTGTCCTCAGCTCAATTGGTTCCCTCGCCAATCATACAGAAGGATCGCAGGCTCGGTTACAATGTTTCCTTTGTACACGGGTCAACACCTTCTTTTTCGTCGTCAATTGGACAGAGCAGATTATTGACTAAGCTGCCCTTTTCTGTCATATGCTATGTCACAGATTCAGTTGCAAACAGTGGTTCGGCCAATGAGAAGGCGGCAGTCTTAGCTTCGAACTCACTCCAGGAGTCCAAGCCGCCACTTTCAGCCAGGTTTTCAATATGCACTGAGCACCTCTAATATTGCTCCTCCACTTGATGCCAAAATGAAGTCTTAGCTATTAGCAGCATGGGGGTGATGATCTATGGTGTAGCCATTGTGCCTTCCTCAGGAGGACGCCGAGGCATGCAACCTCGAGCTTCAACCTCATCAACACTTCCGTATGATTAGAGACATCAGCTGCTCCTGTGCTTGTCACCACGTCACCAATTATATCCTCGCGTAAAATTCGCTTCCCAACAATACGCAAAGTCAACATTGATCGGGCTCCTGGCCGAGCATTGATGCGAGCCGCTATACGCTGTGCTGCACAGCGAAGAATGGCTCTCTAGGCTCGGTGCTATTGATCCATGCAGGTATCTGGGCTCTTTTTGTGGAAAAGATCGCTCGACCTGCCCAGCCTGCAGCTTTTGGTTTTATTCGAGTGCAGTATCCAGCCTATCATGGATATTCGAAAATGGCTAGACGAGACCTTACAGCCAGTTTCCCCTGTGATCCCACCGAAGCATATAGATTTCGAATCTCTTGTACGTCCAAAGAGGCCTGATCCGGTAGCGACAGGCAAACGCAGACGGAAGCGAGGCAAGCCGGACACCTCATTACTCGACCCCTTATCCTCGCAGAACACACCGTCTAATGAACGCAAACTTCCCATCGAGGAAATTACAAGTGAGGGATGTAACAGCAAAGCTTCTAAGTTCACGCATAACCGTCTTTCTAAGAGTGTTACCTCAACCCAACGATATGCACGGAAAACTCGTCGCAAGACACGTCTAGAACGATATGAGCGTCCGTCTGAGGATACCAAAAAGCAAGGGCGACACGGACATCGAGCTCAAAAGGAGGATAAAAAGAAGTCGAGATGCAAGATCAAGCGCAAGAAAGGCGAAATTTCGGGCAGTGATATGGTTCAAAGCTTCCAAGCCAAAAATGTTTTCGGAGATCGGCTCACAGTAAGAATTACCACACACATGCGATGGCATAAGAGTGTGCTGATAACTGGAGCAGTTAAAACCACTGGAGAAAATAGGCATTTTCAACAATGGAAAGACGTCAGTAGCAGTCAAAGGCTGTGGCTGTAAGCTCCTCTGCTGATCCGGCATCCTCTTGCATAAAGCTCATATGTGCACAGTGCCAGATCTGGTGTTCTCAGAAATGAATTTCTTGCAGAAGAACAAAGGCCAAGCAGAGCCCTCACCTCAGCAAGCGATATCGAAGCAGAAACACAAGAATACAAAGGAGGGAGAGATATCTGCATTCTTTACTATTGCGCAGCCAGTGCTTGCAGAGAAAAATGGAAACTCACATCTAGAGGAAATCTGTCATGAGGACAAAGCGTCCAGCTCCAGGACTTGCCGGCGTCAGCGAAAGCAACTACCAGTGATAAACACTGCCGTGCCGACAATTGAGTCAACAGATAAAGCATATTACCTTGGCTTTGGAAGCAGGAAATCACTACATAATGGCACGAGCTATGTGTCGTGGTCGGAGTCTACATGTGAACCAAGTGCAATACCGAGATCTGTTGTCAACAACGATCCGGCTTGTATAGCAAACAACGAAGGAGATTGCACCACGGATAGCGGACTAGAAACATCGTCTCATCGATTTATACCTCCCTTGACCATCGGAAACAGTATAGGCGGTACTACTGAGCGCTTCAAACTATCATCGGTACCTAGGGCGCATCAAGAAGTTTCTAGATCCCACTCATACCCCCGACATATCTCTTCGCCGCAGCGCTTGAACCTCTTTGATCGAGTTGAACTCCCCCAGTTTGCTGACACTACCGCTTTTCCGGTATGGATGCCACTTTCTACACGTGTATGTAGTCCCGTTGAAGCCGAACGATGTGTGACCCCCAGTATGGCCGAGGGGGTGAAGTCTAGGACGCCCTTACTTTCTGGCTCAAACATGGCTCCAATTCATCGAGGCCTTGAGGAAAACAATGAGAACAACGGTGCTGAAACGGATCTACATACTTCCTCAAGTTTGAGCAGAGTTCTGCAATATTGCAATGATGTATTCCACGAAGGACGCCAACCCACTGCACTGCGCAGAAGAAGCAAAGTACAAAAGTATGGATTATGTTCCAAGAGGGATTTGCAACAACATATGAGCACGAACATATACCCATTGATTCAACACAATTCAATCGTGGGGTTCCCTGGGGTGGAAGCCCGTCTGCTTAGAGTACCGAATTTTTCGGGACCTAGTATTTACGAGCAGCAAGCACAGCGACAACAGCTTCCGTTGCAGGCTCAGGTTGAGGGAGTCGATGTGAATGAGGATCTTCTTTACAACGACCAGATTTATATGGATGGTCGGAACGGTGTGACTTGTGATTATTACGATTGGGATGAGTTTCCAGAGCAATATGAAGCTGAAGCCGACGTACATAGTATCGAAAACACACACATAGCAGAGGATGACGATCAGCAGTTCGCATCAGAGAGTAATGTCGTTACGCCCGGGTTTTGGCGGCCTCACAAACTGTATTGAGAAGAAATAGAGTTGACGGCCACCCTGGTCTGCACATTGGATGTCAGTGAAGTCCGTGCTCCAGCTATGAGGGCCGAGAAAGCTCCGTGCCTCTTTGAGATCCTCGGTCGGGGATTCTAGCCGCGGTGATTGATAAACTAGCTGTGTTTGTATGTCCAGCCTTTAATTGCCAATCGCTAATGCGACCCAGTACAGGTAGACGAGTTATTGCTCGTGTGCAGCAGTCCTTCATTCCCCTTTCGACGTCTGTCCCGTGCAGACAGCCGTCTGTGACGTTCTTCACCGTGGCGCCTTCCCGAAGCCGCTCCCCGCCTAGTCTTGGCGAATCCAAAATCGCTTCTTCTTTCAGTTCGCGAGCTCGCCAGCTAGCTGATCATCTACACTCACCCACCTCCATACACACCATGACCTACACCGCCCGTAAGGTGGCTGCGGCCAACACGCTCGAGCACCGTGTCTTCATCGAGAAGGACGGTCAGCCCATCTCAGCATGGCACGACATCCCGCTCTACGCCAACGAGCAGCAGACGATCCTCAACATGGTCGTTGAGGTTCCCCGTTGGACCAACGCAAAGATGGAGGTGCGTAATTCACCAATTGACGTTTTTCTGTGCTCGCTATGCGGGGATGAGACGTGGAACACTCGACTGACGGATTACCCCGCAGATCTCCAAGGAGGAGAAGCTCAACCCCATCAAGCAGGACATCAAGAAGGGCAAGCTCCGTTTCGTGAGGAACTGCTTCCCCCACAAGGGCTACCTTTGGAACTACGGTGCCTTCCCTCAGGTGAGATGACGCCAGCCCGATGTCGGAAACGAGACGCAAAAGTGCTAACCCCCGCTGCAGACGTGGGAGGACCCCAATGTCACCCATCCCGAGACTAAGGCCAAGGGCGATAACGACCCGTTAGATGTCTGCGAGATCGGCGAGCTCGTTGCGAAGCCCGGAGACGTCATTCAGGTCAAGGTCCTTGGTGTCATGGCTCTGCTCGACGAGGGCGAGACTGACTGGAAGATCATGGTCATCAACGTCAACGACCCGTTGGCTCCTAAGCTCAACGATGTTGAGGACGTTGAACGCCACCTGCCTGGCCTTCTGCGCGCTACCAACGAGTGGTTCCGCATTTACAAGATCCCAGATGGCAAGCCCGAGAACCAGTTTGCCTTCTCTGGCGAGTGCAAGAACAAGAAGTACGCCATGGACATTGTCCGTGAGTGTGCCGAGGCCTGGGAGAAGCTCGTCACTGGCAAGACCAACAAGGGCGAGATTGACCTGTACGTACAAGACACGACGTACTTGCGATGACTTCAACTGACCGACGCAGGACCAACACCACCGTTTCTCACTCTGCCGAGCGCGTCGACGCCAGCCAGCTCAACATCCCTACTGGCGAGAACCAGTCCCCTGCGCCCATCGACCCCAGCATCGACAAGTGGTTCTACATCTCTGGCGCGCCATCCAGCTAGAGATCAGGGGCACTCACTGATAAGCGGAAGTCGCCTTCTGGGATTTTGCGTATAGTACCAAAATAGTTGTCTCAAGATGAATACGAAATTTGATCGGTCATCGTAGACAAGACATGCATGTGAACAGGAGGCCACTCCTAGGCCAGGCTACATAGACTCATTAAAGAGGTCTTGCCTGAAAATGTTCCAAATCCAATACTATGACTCCAAGTGATGCTTCTGAAATACATGTTCGTACAATTCGTGAGAATCCATGTCTCGACCGTCGACCTGCAACCCACAGCACTTTCAATTGCCCGTCAACTCTTCCTTTCTCGCAAGCTGCCGAGAGTGTCGGTCAATCTCTTCGACTACCTGGGTTATCCGCATCTTGCTGAGATCGAGGCTCATTTCCTTGCCATCCTCTGTAGGTATTGGTTAGTGCGGATTCTATGTTGTCTCGTACCAGTCTTCCCATTCAGCGCATTCTCCAATGTACCCTATGGGCCCTTGACAGCATGTTCCCTACTCGACGAGAGAAGAGAGTATACGCACTGAATTTGACCCCCAAGCTTGCAGGCTCGTTGCTTGTGCGGGGCAGCATTTTGGACTCGATTTTCATGCCTTCTGCGCGCGCATTGGGCGGGATAAGAGAAAGGAAGAGGCGTGCGGGCTTTGAGCGCGCATTGAAGGGGTTGAAGGTTATGCGGACTTCGGTGAGGAAGCGAGTTATCATTTTGGCTGTGGAGAGGCGAGTAAAGCGATGGTCCCGTTGAGAGCAAATAAGACTAAGCGAGTATTAGCAAAAGTAAAGGGTTTTCGGTGTGGTCAAGCGTACAATGATAGTCAGCCGTGCAGCGCGTGTAAACACTCAATGCGCTCAAAGTCATCTTTCCCACATCGCCGTCACTCGCACCAGTGGCCCATGCGCAACCGAATGGCGTTTCGCGGTTAACACCCTACCGTAGTTTACTCGCATGAACCGCTCACCGTACAGACTTCGTCATAGCAACTTGCATTCGACCACCTTTCCGCATTCCGAAGCACAATGCCGCCTCTCCCCTCCACCACGCAAGCTCTCACTGCCCGCCTTACCACGCTCTCAGACACGAATAAGAACACCGGTCAACTTATACAGCGTCTCGCGAAACTAGACTTTCAACCAGGGTCGCAGCCACTTGACACTGACGAGGGGGATGTACGCCTGGAACTAAGTGCCGAGATACACGAGAGCTTAAAGAGCATAGAGGAGGAGCTTGAGTTGCTAAGGCAAGAGGCCGAGGATATATTGCAAAGTGGGAATAGTGTAGGCAGGAGGAAAGACAGCGCAAAAGAGAGTGAGAGGAGCAGGCTTGCAGTGCTACTGGCGAGATTGACGGAGGATCTGAGATCGTAAGGAACCCTACTGTATCATTCGGAGCGAAATGCACAATTTTGCTGACTGTATCATATGCAGATCAAGATCGCAATACCGCAAGGCTCAATTAACCGCCAAACACAACGCTGATCGTGCAAAGCTCAAAGAACGCGAACTTCTCTTTTCGAGCATACAGTCTGGCTCCTCGACCCCGTCATCTACATACCGCCAGAGAAAGCAAAACCAGAGTCTCTCAGAAGGAGAGGTAGTTGCTCAGGCATCATCCGACGTGACTTCTGCTTTGCGCCGAACACACCAGTTGATGCAAAACGAACTCTCGCGCTCTCGATTCGCCCAAGAAACACTCGAACAATCCACAGCCGCTCTTGCAGATCTTGGAGAGAGATACTCAGACCTCAACACATTACTTGCAAACAGTAAGAATCTAGTGTCGACACTCTTGAAAAGCACAAAGAGTGATACATGGTACCTCGAGACTACATTCTATATCCTCATCACAACTGTAATCTGGCTCGTCTTTAGGCGTTGGCTATACGGTCCGTTATCCTGGTTCGTGTTCTGGCCTCTTAAACTCGTCTTCCGTATCGTGTTCGCAGTTTTTGGTGCCAGTACCGTTTCCACAGCTGCAACATCCAGTCGTTCTTCCCTCTCTGAGCCAACGACAAGCCTCATCGTCAAACCTAGCGCAACAGGTGGTTTCCCACGTCGCAACACAGACCCTGATAAACAGCCAATTCACGTACGTGTCGGTGGCGGAAGTAGAGGTTACATACAAGACCCGAGTCCATCAGATTCTTTGTCGCAGCAAGTCGGCAAGATGGTAGAACAAAACCAGCAGCAGCAAGAGGAATCGCTTGATCATCCGCAGCTGAGGGAGCAAAAGAAGCAAGAGAGCGAGGAGGGGCCGGTTGTAAGAGGTGATGGGACGGTACTGAAAGAGAGTGATAAGCCAAGGAATCCAAAGAAAAAGATGTGGGAAGAGAATGTGGAAAATCAGAAACATGAACAAGCTCAGGTACAGGCACAGGGGGAGAGGCAAAGAGATGAACTGTAAATGTGGAGGTGAGCGTAGAGCACTATGTGAACTATGAATACATGACAGGTTATGATCTGATATTGCGTTCGCCTTTTTTCCAGCAAGGATTATGTCCTGCCTTTCAACTGAATAAATTCACCCCTATATTTCTTTTTGCGGCCATATTCCCATCAACGCCAACATCGTTTATATTGAAATGAAACCCCCTTCTTCAAAATAAAAATGGCCAAAGCCGCAACGTACGTATCAAAATATCGTAGAGCTGTACCCATGTGCACACCGCCTTTCCCCTCAACTAGTTAACCTGTTTCTTAGCATAGTTTCGCTGCTCTGACAACCCTTCTTCATCTCAGGAGAACACTACTGTGAGACTTTCGTCCTCCGCCCCTCCCCCCATGGTCATTTCTAAATCTCTGTCATTATTCTTATTTTCTAGGATACTTCCACAATGATCTGCTTTCTTCAAAATCTATCAACTAACATCTCGATGTGACGAGTTGCAAAATTACAGCCTTCAACACTCCATGTATGCATTTCCGTTACACTTTCAATGACTTAGTGCTATGATGGCATGACCCGAGGACAACCTGAGTTTTTTCTGCTTGGGTGTAAACCAAAACAGACGTGTTTGAAGATCCTGCAAGGATTGTCAGAGTATCTTGAGAATGCAAATACTTCTCTCTTCTAAGTTGAGGATTTAGAATTTCGTCAGGTCAATCCTCAAGCATAATTAAAATGTCTTTGTAGAGTACACTCACGCTCATTGTTGTTTCTTGGAAAAAAAGATATCACGTATATTTACAGAAGTATAGTCTCTGCCTGATATGCTGCATTCTGGAGTTTATCAATAAGACAAGGGGAAGGAAAGGAATGACACGTACGAACATGAAAATCAGTGGCCTCGCAGAAAGCAGAAGGCATTTTATAGAGAGCAAGTGAAGCCGCTACATACTGTGGTACAGTAGCTTGAGCGCTAAGCCAATTTGCACGCAAACCTTCTTCACGCCTGGCTATTCGAAGACGTCAACCACTCGCCCAATATGGGAAATCTCCCAGAATTTGTTGAACGATCTCTGCTCATTATCTTTTTCGATGTATGTTGGAAATAGAGGCTTGTCAAGTTGCACTTTTAACCAAAGACAAGACTTGCTGTATCACACGATTTTTGATCTCAATAGATCGATGAACTCTAATAGTAGTATGGCTGTGAGGCCGCTCTATGGTTTGCGATTGTCAGAGATAGGCAGCCTCCCTCTCTATCGAGCTCACAAGTCTCTTACTCGCAAGTTTGCAGGGGCCTGGTAAGGGGTTGCACGATCTCGGGAATTACAGGCGGGTACTACCAGCCGGAGACCTGGGAAAGGCGCTTCCCTTGAAAATGTTTGCGATGAGCAACAGAAACAAACGCCCGTTACAATCGTACACCTGCCATTCACAAACTAATGGTTCTTGCGCGCTCCCGCAAACTTTAAATTTTAGTGTGAGCCACCCGAGTGCGGAACATCTTGCCGAGAACAGTGAAATTTCATTCGGATCTGGAAGCAACCAACTTAGATATTGCATGTAGACATGCAATCTATGCATCTGGACTCACCATCGAACCCCCATATGCTCGTACAACAATGCCGAAAGCTGCTCAAAGCTCTATTCCTGTTGAGAGGTGCAAACTGATGTCAGGGAAAGCACTACTTTTCGGCCTTAGTGGAGCGTTTGCGGAATGGTAACGTTTGCACTGTGCCTTAAATCGGCTTCAAACACCGAAGATGCATCCAGACCACCACAAATCATAAACTTTGTTCCACACAGATTGGGCTTCGTGAATTTCCATATTGAGTGCTACTAGACTCCCATTTTGGACACTAACAAAGACAGGTACAGATTAGTGTCCCGTGCGTCCAGAACTTTACATGCGTGGTGTCGAGTCACCGTATAGTTTAGAAACCAAGCGACATTTGATAAGAGAAGAGACCTTCCATGTTCGCTCAGTTACTGGATCTACCTCAGCTGCTGTCGGTCAGTGTTCTCATATCAAACATTTTTATGTCTATTACGATTCGAGGTATGGGCATCAATGAAACGGACCACCAAGCCATATTTTTGGGCGTTACATGGGCTCTCTATGGTCTGACTCTTCTGTTGTACATCGCCCGCGTTTATGCTCGTTTTAATTTGATACTGTCATCTGGTGCTGACGATTATCTTATGTTTGTCACAATTGTATGAACTACCGGAAAGTATGACAAATGGAACATTAACAATAAATCAGATAGTTTCCACAGGAATGGTGATCAGTTCGACAGTCCGTTCGTCTTCCTAAACATCTGTGTTTTTACGTTATGCACGCTTAATCCAGCATAGAAACCAAACTCTCACTCGGCCGTCATACCTGGAACGTTACTGCAGATGACCATGCACAAGCAATGAAGGTAAAAAAACTAAATTCAGCAAACCAGACAGTTTCTGACATCATTAGGCGTACTATGCAGTTATCTTCTGTTTTACAGCATCTATTGCCCTCGCCAAGATATCAATATTGCTCAAATTCATCAAGATATTTCGATATTTCAATGTCTTCTTTTGGATTTGCTGGGTTATGATAATTGTGATTATTCTATGGGCTTCTCTCACCATTGTGGCTACTATAAGTATTTGCAAAGCATCTGGTTATACGATTTCGCAACCACAAACCTCGGAACCCCAGTGCCAGACAACAGTATGGACCATACATGGCGTAGTAAGCGTCGCAACGGACTGGCTTCTTGTAATCATGCCCATCCCCATTGTTTGGCAGATGCATATTTTGCGAAAGCAGAAGGTCATGGCCTGCTCACTACTTGCAGTTGGAAGCGCGTGAGTTTTCACTATGTCAAACTCTACGATGCAAGTTACTGACGGCACAACAGGGGTTCTATTGTTTCTATTATCCGTGTGATCTCGATTCGAACCTCAAAAAATACTGGGGACCCTAGTTACGATTTCTTCTGGCCTTCCCTATGGTTCACAATTGAGTGCCTGATTGCTGTTATGTGCGGCGCTCTGATGGCCTGCAAACCACTAGTTCTACTTTGGTTTCCTTCTCTGGGTTCGGAAGAAGATCTTTTATCTTCGCTAATTCCCATAACTCTTCATGATTCGGAGCCCAGGCACATTGAGCAAGAATTGAACACAGGCATTAAAGACAGCTGGCTTGTTACCCCGGATATTGAACAACAAGTCTGGCACTGCCAATGGGATGGCACAGTTAATCAGATGAATGTGGACGAGAGGAGGAAAGTGCTATACCACGAAGAGTTCGATGCGTATGTTCGAGGAAGGCAAGATTCGGCTATAGAGGCTTGAGACAATGAGGAACGTTTACGCTCATCCTTCATCACTTTATCGATACTACAGACTGAGACAATGATGCGTCTCTCTGACTGGTTAAAGAACATCTCTAGCATTCATCGACAATTTCAGTTCCCTTATATTCACAGGAGCTCGAAACACGCACAATTTAGAGTATGCCAGTTTTTCGTTCAGCCACGTCATCTTTTAACAACTGGGATAGACAAGTGAGAACAAAACACGATCACATCATAAGCGTAACCCCCAAAATATCTGTGAATCGACGAAAAGGGTTAAAAAGAATAAAGAGGATAAAAGACATTAACGTTTTGGATTTGCACATTCTGTTATATACCCAATGTGGCGCTCGATCTTTTGTTCATGTTACTGGTAGTCGCGCATATTTGGTTTGTTTCGTTGAATTCCTCAAATCATTAATACACATACATTCAACGCACATCAATTTTTTAATGCTCTGGCAGAAATCTCCATAATTCTCAACCTGTGATCTCCTGGTCTGTACCTATAATTATATGATACGGGGGAGATGAATGGTTTATCTTACTGTCGTACAAGCTTTAGCAGTTGTGATAGCTGTGATTGGAAAGGGTAAACGCGATGAAGGTGGTCTTTGCTCGTGCACCTGCCTTTAAGCAGCAAGTAGAATCTAAACTATGATATCTCTGATATTGATATGCTCACTCCTTTTGATGACAACTCGAACAATCAACTCCATGCAGCTCTGAAATGCGATATAACCTGCTCAACTACTTTTTCGCACGCTCCATTACCATCGAGAACACCATGTCCGATACTATTTGTGAGAGAAAACTTGTCAACAACACCCAGGGTCAAAGGCATGACTCTATAACTGAACAGGAACAGTCCCCCGGGCTTAAGCTTCAGCAAGAAATGATGGAAATCCTCCATAAACTGAAGAACAATCCTAGCAGCATTTCCACAGCGGATGCTCATCGTCTTTCTGAGAATGCTGAAGCCACAGATGAGAGGTTGGCTAGGATCATTTCCGCAGTCAATTCTCTCGCCACTGCCAATGTAGATATTCATAAGAGCAATTTCGACTTTGGTCGAGTAAATCACAGAAATCTTCTCACTGTCGTCCAGGATTTGGATGCTGCTGTCGTCCTTAGTCCTGATGAAGTCACTCCTGACACTCTAAAGGGTGCCCAGAGCATTGTTAACAGTAAGTACTTCTTCTCAGTTCTAACAGTTACCTGCACACTACGGTCTGGAGACAAAGAAAGTTAACAATTTATTTCAAAAGAGCCTAGCCGAGCATCGCTTACACTGTCACAGAGATGCAGAAAGCTGTCGATCAACGCACTATACCTTGCCCTGAACTAGAGCCCCAGCTTTATGAAACATACACCAGAACCAAGCCCAAGATCGAGCGAAGGCCAGCCGTCAAAACTGAGGCCGAAAGTCTCGCCTCAATCAAAGATCGAGCCTGTGGCCAAATCTGCAAGGGAGGATTGGTTGCCATAGCCCAGTCGGTCGTAGCTAAGAGCGCGCGTCAACCCTCACTGAGCAGCGTCTCCAGTAGCGAAGAATTTCGCGCCAGCAGCCAGAGTATGAATTCTCAAGAACAGCTTGGACACAACAGAGGGGTCGAATCCTACGATTCTAACGCTACCATCCAGCCCAAAGTCGAGCGTGACACTGTCGCTCAAACGAATGCGGACATTTTTCACTCCCAAGAGATAAAAGCTCATAACAATGCTTCTCCAAAGCGCCAGCAAACACTGAGTGACCAAGATAACGCCTCTTGCGTGCCTTTGGAAGAGTACACGAACCATGAAGAGCACGAAAAGAATGTCGACGATAAAATTGCAGAAATGGTTATCAGTCCCAAAGGACCGTAGGCGTGAGAATAGCCAGACAGATATTCAGGTCAACTGAGTTTGGCCATACGGTGACATGCCGGTTGGGGAAGGGGGTGGAGGTTTAAAAGATAGAGAGCAGAGCACAGCATGGATGTTAGGAGTATATATACTTAAACGAGTTACTGGTCAGGTGCGCATACCAATGAAGATTGTTTGTCATTTAATATGTTGACTTGCATCTCTCTCGTGTACCCAAGTTTTCAATTGATGCAAGGAGACAGATCAATATTGTCAATAGACTGAGAGAATGAATGGATGTTGGTTATGAAAAGAAACACCGAAGTTAAGAGAAAAAAGTAAAAAAGAAACATCACCAGAGATTGTGTTCCAGGATGTTGGGCGTATTGCTTTGATAGTTTCAAAAAACTCAGGTCTTATCCACGCTTTCTCCTACCTATACACGTACGTGTGATCACACCATAGCTCTCTCCGAAATCTTCGTATTAGATCCCGTACGCTTCCCAGGCTCGTGCAATGCTGAATGTCAATCCAGATTCTCAGATCATTTACCCCAAACTTCCCGTTCTCACTTTCTAACCAATACTTTATTTGATCTCTGCCTTCGCCAGCTGATCCGCTAGATCGTCCACCTTCTTGCTCTTCTCCTGTGCCACATTGCTCTCCTCTGCCTGCTGGTCTTGAGCAATCTGTCTCGCAGCGCGCTCCTCGACCTCGACACCCTCTTCCTCATTGTCACTACCGTGCTTCCCTTCGGCGTCGCTCTCCTCCTCTTCGTCCTCATCCTCGCTCTCCAACTCGTCTAGCTCATCAAGGCCCCAGTACTCATCGTCGTCTTCATGTTCACCAGATTCGTCTTTCCTGGCATCGAGAATGTTGCGGAGCTTGGCGATGCTGGCGTCGTCTTCGTCGAACCTGTTCCCGTTGAGCTCGACGCGGCGGAGAGCAGGAAGCTTGGACGCTGAAGCAGAGGCCAAGCCTTCGACACCCTTGGCGTTGATCTCGTTGAACTGTAGGCGGAGAATTTCAACCTTCTTGTTGTTGCCCTTCTGCAGAGCAGCGGCAAGTGCGATGCCACCCCGGCTGCTGAGGAGACAGTCGCCCACGCCGAGTTCGCGGAGCTCGGTCCAGCGGCCAACGACGGTGCTGAGTGCTTTTGCGCCCATGGCGGTGAATGTGTTGTCTTGAAGGTCTAGTGTTTCGAGCTTGGAGAGGCTCGAGAGGCCGTTTGTGAGCAGGTGTGTGATGCCTTCTTGACGGATGCCGTTTTGTGTCATCTTGATGGTCTTGACGCCGTTGTTGGCGGCGTATGCCTTTGCCCAGGCGGCCATGCTGCCATTCTCCAGACGGTTGCGTCCGCAGATGACGAGCTCAAGGTCGGGGACGTCCTTGCCTTCCTTGCGCGCGGCCTCCTTCTTTGTGGCGAGGGTGGAAAGCGCATCAGCAACGAGGACACCGGCAGCAGGGCCGAGGCCGTTGTTGTTCAGGTAGAGGTAGCGGAGGGGTGTGTGCTGGGAGAGGAAGTCGACGAGTGGCGCAACGGTGTTGAGGCCAAAGGCGTTGTCGGAGAGGTCGACGGTGTGGAGGTTCGGACACGTGAGGAGGGCGGTGAGGAGATGTGATAGCGCGGGCGGGATCTCAGAGAGCAGGCGAGATGTGAAGATGTCGGCGAAGTTTGCGACCTTTCAGTGAGTCAGTCAGGCCGTGTCGACGCCATGCGTGGACGAGCAGACGGGGGGGGGGGGCGTGCGTACCTTTAGTGCCGTCCTCCCCTCGAGCGCCTTGGCCAGCGCCTCGCTCGCGCCTATTCCCAGCGTGTTGCCCAGAAGGTGCACTTCCTCTATCCCAGCGTGGAGGCCCTCAATGTACGGCTGAATGTCCTCGGCGGTGTCGAGCTTGAGGCCCTTGCCCTCGATGGAGAAGATCTTGAGTATCATAGTCGCGTGCAGCAAGTCGGCCTGGCGCAGTGGTGGCAGGCGTGTTCAGGGCGAAGAGAAAGGCAGGCGGGTCGAAAGTGCAGGGCGTTGTCGCGTGGTTGGCCTGTGACAATGTTTTGCAGTGTTTGGTGGGGGTTTATTTGTGGTGGGCTAGATCCCTGCTCCCCGAGAGTGGCGGCCGGAAGTCGAGAACGCGGGCGTGAGTGCCAAGCCCGGCGTGCGTGATTGATGACATGAGCGGGCATGTCCAAAAGTTGAATTGCGCGATTGCTAAGCAGACTGACCACCACCACACACCCTCACAATGGCATCAGGTATGCTCGCGGCTGCTTGCGAGGGCACACATGGCTCAGAATAGCCGGCTGACTGCATAGTAGCATCACCAACCGCCGCCAACATGGGCGCAGATCTCAAGACGACTCCCGCTGCGCTGCCCGCAAAGCCAAAGGTATAAACGACATGGTGCACTCGGAACTTGGAGGCAATGACTGACAGACTAACAGCCGTGCTGCGTATGCACTGACGAAAAGGCAAAGCGTGACGAATGCATGCTGTTCTCGACATCCAACGACCCTCAGAAGGAATGCGCCGACATCGTCTCCAAATACCGCGACTGCATGGCTGGTTTTGGGTTCAAGATATGACGATTTCCAAACGGCTTGTATGATAATGACGCGGATTTGGGTGCACACACTGTACAATAGGCAGCATGGGATGGCGTCAAGCATTAGATATTGGCTAGCGCAATCTGTTGGCGTGTACAAATACATGAATGGAACATAAATCTTCCCTCCAAACTTAGCGTGGGTATCTTGAGAAATCCTCCAGCGCAGCGTACAGACTCTCACTGCGTCTTGCTCTTTACCGCTTCGAGCAACTCGCTCTTGACCAGAAGTCGCCATAGACACCACAGGTAGCAAATGCCAAACCCACCAGCACCAGTAATCATGTTTGCAACAGTCCATAGATCTGGCTTGTCTGTTGGAGGTTTGACCAAGGCCTCAACAACATGCCATCCTACCATTACAACATAGATATTCAGGTGGAGGATTTTGCTGAAAAGATTCAGACCACTGCGGTTGCCCTCTTGGTATGCAGAGAGTGATACGGGGGGCAACCCAAGAAGAAACGCCCATAGAAGGGTGATGACAAAGTACGGTATTTGCAAATCGACTCTCTTCAACAAAGGAAAACAGGTCCACACACCAAGCATGTTAGCTAGTCCTACCCAAGCGCGCGTCGATGGTAGTAAGCCCTCTTTTCCGCTGAGAAGAAGAGTCATGGGCATGAGAGGAAGTAAGACGTTTTTCTCGTGAACCTGGTATGAACAGAGGAAGAAACCCCAGGAAACAGCAGCAAAGGCGAGTGGCAGAAGCTGTTTCTTTGGCTTAAGAAAAATTATGAGACACGGAGGAATGATGGCGATGGAAGTAGTGACGAGAGCTAGTCGCTGCAGTAACTCGATCGGGTAGCGATGGAGCTTGTGGAAGGTGTGAATAGTGCACCAGACATTGGCGACCTTATCCTCGAACAATCCGCGGGAGAAGGGAAAGATGCGGTGGATAGTTTGGGTTAGTTGAAGGACTACTGGGTAGTACCAGGTATCCACATCCCACGAGATGGGCAGCGATTCCATGATTGGGGGAAGCGCAAACTTCTCGTAAGACGCTCCCTTGTATATGTCGTAAGCAGCGCCTAGTAGCAGTGGCAAGTAGAGTACGGCAAATGCTGCCACCGTGACCAGTGCAATGGCAAGAAAACGGACAATGTTGATCCTAGGAAACAGGCATATGCCTACAAGGTATGCGAAAACCGCAGGAGCATAGAATAGTGCCATTTGCTTGAACCCGAGAGCTCCAACAAAGAAGACACAGCCCCACAATGGCCTTCCAGCAACCATGCTTGACAAGGTTGCGACGGCAAACCCGAGCATGACTGTGTTGTACTGAAAGTGTCCATGGTCGATCATAATCGTCGCAGGCTGCATCAGTATCGCGACCAGAGCAATAGACGACTCCCAGATATTGACACCCTCAAGTCGAGAAAATCGGCGCAGAAAAATGACAAGTGCTGGCACGTATATGAGGTATTCGGAGACGAAGACGGTAGCGCGCATGTATATTTTCAAGGGAGGGTCTTCCAGGCCTCGCGATGCGTCGAGAGCGAACCATTCTGGATCGATGGCAGAGCCACTAGGGAGTTCAGCATTTGCAATATACACAGATGCAGCGTCTGGACCTACATGACACCCAGCACCCAGCTGTGGTAGGCAGTCAGAGGGGGGTAATCCAAGCCCCACCATGACGGATCGTAGAAATACCACTGCGACACTGGGAGATGGTTTGTGATTTCCATCCAGTGTCGCTGGGCTTCAAAGTCACCGTATTTTGGCGGTGTCTGGTACCCTGAATAGCCCCACAAGCTGACCGTCCAGCGAAAAAGGCCCACGACCATTAATATCAGGGGAATCGTCACCCATTGCGACACAGTACCCTTGGCCGGCCAGAGGAACGCGACAAGGGGGAAGGCAGGTTTGCGAGAATTTGTGCTCTGGTCGAGATCGAGTGTCCCATGGTCGACAGTGGCCAGCGAGCCATCTTCCATCTTCCTCCTCCTTCGCGGTTTGTGTCCCGCTGGGGAATCCATTGGAAAGGACGGGCTCTTTTGAAATCTGGCAAAATGGACCCGTGGTGTCTCCCGGCAGTGTCGGACGAGCGCGCAGCAGTGGTCTGATGAGAGGTTGGGAGTTCTACAGCTAGCTCTCGCGTGTGCAATGCAAAAGCGTTTGAGCAGTTCAAGCCATACAGGCCAGATCACGTAAAATGCATTTCAATGCCAGTTCTTGCAACGGCGCCTTCGAACCAATTCAGGGTTCACCGCCTGCAGGGAGCTGGGGTAGCTTAGCAACACAACGCGCTAGTAGCTTTTCTGCCGCCGATCTCCACTGAAAAGTCTTCGCGCCTTCCGCCGAGACATAAAAGTACGGCCAGCCACCTCGTTCTTTTCCTCACCACCACCTTCAACACCACCACCTTTTCTCGAACTATCTTAGTTCGATTTACTTCAGAGGGCTCTTCTACTCAAGTGGGCATCGAGGGAACACAACTCTTCAACGAGTAACCGAATATCTACCAAGTCAGTGGGCAATTGAGATGCATTTCCTTAACACACACATGCAGAGGGTACATCTGTCGCTCCCTGGAGCTTGACAAGATTAATCAGAGGGCTTTTTGCTTCTATGACGGTTATTGTCTTGTCTTCTCGGCATTTGTGGGAACACGCTGCCTTGAAGCCAATTCTTCTGTGGGCTCTTGTGGGCTTTCCGTGGGCTTGAGGGATTTCCGCTTCGCGCGGTCTCGAGAGATACCAGTGGGCTTTTCGCAATTTGAGACATCCAGACGATGCAGGCTTTCGGCGCATATCGACCCCCTCTGGGGGTCGGCGCATGAGCAACGAGATCATTCTCGTCCTGCTACCTCTTCCCTTCGCATCATGTTCGCATAGACACCGTTTCTGTATACTGATACGTTATAGATTTAGTACCCTACCGTCATCATGGGCAAGACAAAGATCGCCGATAAGTCGTCCAAGAAGGACAAGAAGGTTGAGCTCTCAAGCGTCAAGGCTGGTCGCGTCACTAAGCCTGCTCAGACAGTAAAGTCGAAGAGCAAGGACGTTGCCAAGACCGTCAGCAAGAAGTCAAAGAAGGCCGCTACCCCCGTGTCCGACTCCAGCGACAGCGACGACAGCTCCAGCGAGGAGGAGAAGGTCGAGAAGAAGGTCCCCGCCAAGGCTGCCGCTAAGGCCGACTCTTCTGACTCCGACTCCGACAGCTCCAGCGAGGAGGAGAAGCCCGCTGCCAAGGCTGCTGCTAAGGACAGCGACGACTCTGAGTCTGACAGCGACTCCGACGCCAGCATGGCTGATGCCAAGGATGTTGCTGCTAAGGCTGATGTATGTCAAATTCTTCCACTGTTTCTGTTTCAATTACTAATGTCTTCATCAGTCTTCCGACTCTGATTCTTCCGACAGCGAGAAGGAGGCTCCCTCCAAGAAGCGTAAGGCTGATGCCGAGGTCGAGCCTGTCGTCAAGAAGACTAAGACTGAGGAGGCCCCTGCCGCCGCTGAGGAGGGCATCAAGAACCTCTTTGTCGGTAACTTGAGCTGGAACATCGACGAGGCCTGGCTCACTCGCGAGTTCGAGAAATTCGGCGAGATCACTGGCGCTCGTGTCATCACTGACCGCGAGACTGGCCGTGCCAAGGGGTAAGCTTCATCATCACAAGATTTGCCAGCTTTAGTTGCTAACTAAGTCAGCTTCGGATACGTTGAGTTTGCCAGCGCTGAAGATGCCGCTAAGGCCCAGACCGAGATGCACCAGTACGAGCTTGATGGTCGTGCTCTTAACGTCGACTTCAGCACTCCCCGCGCGAAGCCTGACGGCAACAAGACCAACGACCGTGCCAGCCGCTACGGTGACAAGAAGAGCGCTCCCAGCAACACTCTGTTCCTCGGTAACCTCTCCTTCGACTGCACCAACGACACCATCCAGGAGATCTTCAGCGAGTACGGCCAAACCACCCGTGTTTCTCTGCCCACAGACAGGGAGACCGGTGCCCTCAAGGGCTTCGGCTACGTCGACTTTGGCTCCACCGAGGAGGCTACTGCCGCCCTCGAGGCTTTGAACGGTCAGGACATTGAGGGTCGTGCTATTCGCATTGACTACGCTACACCCCGTGACGACAGCGCTCCCCGTGGTGGTTTCGGTGGCGGTCGCGGTGGTGGTCGTGGCGGCCGCGGTGGCTTCGGTGACCGTGGTGGCCGCGGCGGCGGCCGTGGTGGAGGCCGTGGCGGTTTTGGCGACCGTGGAGGCCGTGGAGGCCGTGGCGGTGCTCGTGGCGGTCGCGGTGGAAGCTTCAACCGTGGTGGCTTCGGTGACTTCAAGGGCTCCAAGGTCAGCTTTGACTAAGTGTTCTCATCATCTTGTCTCGCGTGTGTTTGCATGACTATGTCGAATGGTAAGTAATGGGTTGTCGTATATGATACCAACGTGGTACCATTTTCGGATCTAGGCTTCGGCTATCTGTTGATGATACTGCGACATACGGATGGAAAGGTTTCCCACTGTTGGAATGGCGCATTACGGTTCAAAAGTTGCTTTTATGATGATGCTACATGCTCAGTCTCTACTTGGCAATGTGGTTGGTTAGGTTTACGTAGTGTACAATGATAACGTTCTCTTCACTTTCTTTTCCCTCTTTACACTATTCTTGCTATTCGCCATCTTCCACTGCACCTTGTGCTACATAGTATAACAGTTTTACATGCGTTGATACATATAGACAAGTTTTTCTTGAAGCATTGATGCGATATATTCGGTCGACGGTGGAATCAAGTAGCAGCTTTAAGAATGCTAAGCTGGGAACGATTTCATTGGGTTTAGCCTCATTCCCACTCCCAGACGCTTCTTCTTGAAAATCTCAGTTGTCGATCAAGATGAAAGAAACAATTTAAGTTTGCCAAGTCTCTATAGTAGCTATCACCATACCTAGAATGAGTTCTTTTGAGCATATTGCCCCGTGAAACTGTGCATGTGCAAATTTGTATAAAATCGTTGCCAAAAATAAATGTGAAAGGCAATACGTTGTATTGATTACGAATCTTCGTGCGGATTTTGTGCGGTAAATTTGTCCTCATGTAGCGTTTATCTTGGCCACAGTTAATAGGTCATTTGTAGTTACACAACGCGCTCAGAAATATTGGGACATGGGCGCATGACAAGATCCACACCGGTGCTAAAGAATGCCAGATAAGTCAGACTTGACTTTTACTTTCCGCTAGTTGTAATTTGATGTTTGTACGTGAGCAGCAGCTACTGCTGAAAGAAAATAATAGCTACAATAGATGAGCACCTGAATCTCTTCCATCTTCCCGTTTTGACGCATTATTCCAAACGTTCGAGTTCCTACACAAGGACTCGCTTACAGTGTCTCTGGAAAAGGTCTTCATTGTACCGCGACCAGGTGCAGAAGCCTTCTCTCAAGCAATCGTACTTTGATTCCGGATCGCGACTGATAATAATTCCAAGATAGCCCTCTTCCATTTTGTCGTCTTCTCCATAAAACTCAAATTTGCCCATGTAAAGAACTTCACGAACAACTCTATCTTTCTGTGTCTTCTGTATAAGACCTTTTACTACTTCCATCGGCGAAGGAACGTCTTCGTTCTTTGGGTCACGTTTGCCGACTACAAATACATTGCCAGCAGAGTTTGAGGGCGTGAATTCGGCGTCCATCCAAACAGAACACGAAGTTGTATTTTTCTGCCTTGGATTTGACTTTTTAAGACTGTGCTGAAGATGTTCAAGATCAAAAGCATAACCTCTGAAGGTTAGGACCGAAATATTGCCCCTGTAGGTGCTTAGGTCGGCGCGATTGTCATCGGGAACCTCGACGATGTCGTAGAAGTCAAGCGGGACAATTTGGGTGTCATCATACTGCATGCTCCCTCCTTTCATCCCAGGTACGCCTTGGCCAACACTAAATGAGCCAATCTTCGGAGCCCAGAGTGGATCATCGTCATTCATTATTACGCGATGGCGAAATGCTTGGGCAACAACAGGAGACTTCTGGTTCATAACTTGAAAGAATGCGAGTAATAACTCAGGTAGATCATCAATATCCTCCCCGACAGTCTTTCCAACCTTGATGTCAAAGACCTGCATGATGCCATAAACATGGTCCTCCTTACGTCCTACAACGCGATGGCGAGCAATGCCAAGTAGCGGGACAGGATTTCTGCCTACCAGAGCTTCGAGACCACTGAGTCGAGCGTTAATACGTTGGAGGTTGGTACGTCGAAGGTATTGCGTGAACATCCTCAGTATGTCTAGCAATTTCATTGGCTCATGTTTATATTGAGCACTGTCGCCTTTGCTGGACAGCAGTGTTGCGTCCTTACGGAGTGAAGCTTCCTGCAAGGTCCATAGAGATGAAAACCAGTTGTCTTCGAGAAGTTTGAGATCTCCCTCGTGAAATCGACGGATTGCGTGTTGGAAGTCGCTTGTGCTCAACGTTGCCAACCAGATGTAGGCGCTTTGTGCGCCCTTGAAGATGCCAGCCTGCGATCCTATCTCTCTGTTCGCTATACCCTCATCTTGCTCGCTCAGACGAATTCCATAGTTCTGCTGTGGGATACATGCAACGTCGACCCACACAAACTCGATATCCCCACAGACCACGTCAATGACTTTCTTGAAGTCCTCGCTCATAAATCCTCCTTGTGCTGGATGCCGGATCTTTGGGATCTCCCAGTTGATACCTCCAACCTTGAGGGCCGAGCCTGGCTCGTGTTTCTGCTTTACTCGGTAGCGACCCCAGGTGTAGGACAGGATGTTATATGGAGGATTTGGACGACCGTTATAGGAAACATTTCCGTTGCTTAGTTTTTCTCTAGAGAACGAGGTCATGCTCCGAACATGAAGCAGACGAGCAGGCCAGTAGGGCTCGACCTCCTCTAGACCAAAGACGGGATTGAAGCGATCGGTCATAGCTGCCTCCTATGGCATTAGATTCAACTGACTACTTAGCGCTAAGGTTTATGATCTTACTGGGTAGCCTACTCCGTGTAAATTAGGGATAGAGAGCACCACACCGCTATAGATAGCTATTCGCGATTGTAAGAATCTTGGTTAGGAGCAAGAAATACGTTCTGTCGATATCTGAGTCAATGTCGTCAGCGTTTCGTAGCCCTCGGTCAACGGAGAGAGCAGCCTTATAGGAGTTCCTGCACAACGTGACAATGCGAACAGCATGCTTGAAATCTGGACCCAATCATCCATACATTCTGCTTTGTACCAGCCACGGGCTTGTTCGCATAAGATACCATATGCATATGTTGGCAGTCCATTTCTAAAACAAGGAAAGTGGCACGTACCTACTCTACCTTCTACTGGATTCGGCTCTCGACAAGCCTAGCCTAGGAAAGGCCTTACTTGGAAGCAGAACCCCTTGGTTGGGCATTTTGATTGTATTGTAGGAAGGGAGAAGTTGGTCGAAATAGGTTCGTGTAGATCTACCGTTCAATGAGTCGCTACCAGAAGCTGGAAAAATAGATAGCTATATGCACTGCGCGCAACGTGCAAAAACACCTCAAACATCACAGTATTACCCCCTGTCTAAATACCCACGATCCATTTCTAACTTGGCATTCTGCAGCTCAGCTAGTATTGATTCCGGAGCATGCTGTCAAAAAACACTGCATAATCTCTGAAGCTAAGAATGGCGGAAGAACTACTCAGCCTTGCGACTCAATGGGGCCCGAAGCTTGCGCCCTCAACATCATGGCCCTAAAAATCAAATGGGCGGCTGTCTATCGACGTTTTGGCCCCCAAAACCGGTGAGCCAGTTTCTACACTCGCCTTGCATGCAAGGCTTTTGCGTACGCACGCCCTCACCCTATACATCAGCACACTGCAGAAGAGTGCGTCAATTCATGAAACAGAAGAAGGGAAGTGTGCATTTGTACGATCACGCAGGGCTAGTGGTTCTATAGAGATGACGACGCAGAGGTGAAGGGTGTCAGTCTGGTGTTCACAGCCACACAGGGCGCCCAGCCAAGGAATCCGGTGAGCGTTTAGTGGAAGCTTATCCCGTCACTTCGCCTTCGGAACCCCGGAGACGGGAACCAAAGTACCGCCTTTTCGACAGCCCTTTTGCAGTCTTTTCAAAACTGCAGGTGAAGAAATGGCGGTCCATTTGAATAGCATTTTCCCTACTTGACGACACTGCGCATCCAAAACACAAGGCGAGTAGATTGTGGCATTAGCCCGACAATAGCAAAGTTGTTCTTCCCTGTCGCGAACGAACGGGATCATAAGAAGGCGCGCTAGTCAGCACGCTACCTCCAGGCAGCAGTCAACCACGACATCTTCCTCTTTTGTCGTCTCGCCCCCAACCAAAACCAACTCCTCACCCTCGACTTTGCTTTCAGATTGCTTCCTCAGGCCTCATTCCTATCCTCTGCTCGATATACCCCGCCCTTTCTGCTCGTTCCGCCGCCTTCTTATAGACACTGGATCACTATCGTCCGCGGCCCTTCGAGGCGTCCAACTACACGCTTCGGTCTCCCGGTCAATGAGCCTGTAATACGCAGTCGCCGTGACTCATCTTGCATCTACCCAAGCGTATTCGACAACAGTCACACAAATGTCTGCACCAATCGGTCAAAATCCTCGAAGGCGCTCCGCGAGGGTGCCCAGCGCCATCGGGATGCAACTTCGCAAGAGCGGCACCTTTTCGTCACCTCCATCACTGTCGACCGACATCTGCGACCTGGAGAATCAACCGTTCATGCCCAAACGTTCTCCTACTAGTACTGAGTCCCTCGAGGCACTCCTTCAGGATCCCAGCATCAACCGAGTTGCCAACCTACTGAAGGACTTTGACAAGAAGATTGCTGGCCACAGAGCCGGAGCAAACCTTCTCAACGATCCCGAGGTCCTCCCAGTACCAAGCTTCCTGCTCGAGAAGACCACCCTAATCAGCACGCCTATGGACATTGACTCCAAGCCAACTGCAATTGAACAAATCCACCACGATCACGCCTCAGACAGCGGTCTGGGTTCCAGTATCGACGGTAAGGGACTAGCGCAACTATTCGTCTTGAGGACTCCACCTTCTAACATGTATAAAGACGACATTCGCACCCAGAACTCAAGTGTTCGCGAGTCCATCAGCACTTCTGTCAGCTCTACTCATTCCGCAATCACCCGGTCTTTCTCAGCCATGGGTTCTACAGAAGAGAAGCACACCCTCGGGGAGTAT
The DNA here is from genome assembly GCA_022701365.1 of Mycocentrospora acerina. NCBI lineage: Eukaryota > Fungi > Ascomycota > Dothideomycetes > Pleosporales > Mycocentrospora > Mycocentrospora acerina. The sequence continues at coordinate 679,793 of JAKUHH010000040.1, forward strand.
GCTTGCAGACAGATCCGTGAATCAATCATTGATCCTATTTTGAGAGAGGAGGGGCTGAAAGACTTTCATCCTCTGATCAAAGACGTTCCCAGACGCATTGGTGAGAAGAACATTTGCAACCTCCGCGACCTCGAAAAGACCCTCATCTTTTTGGCACCGGTAAGTGGTATCCGTTATCTCTCTGAGAGTGCAAAAGCTTATTGCATTCTTCGCGGCTTCAAGGAGTTTTCGGCTACACCGTCCTCGTACGAGCGCTTCTGCGTACGATCAATTACGCTTCTGCATACGGCTATCCATCGCTTCTCTGAACAAGACCAACGACTACCGACCGACCGACCGTACACTAACAACTACTTCCTCGATTTGATGGAACAGATTCGACGATATGCTGCAATCATGGCCGCTACCCGCGAAAAAGAAGCAACTGGTGAAGACCTCGACGACATGGATTATTCACGGTATGACAGCGCCGCTGCGTTCCTCTTCACACGCTCAACTAATCAAATTTCCAACAGTGATGAGAAGATCACACTACGTGGTGGGCTGAGCCACAATGGCCGACCTATGGAGCTTGTGCGTGAGAAGAACGGCCAAGTCATTCCTCTCGCTGATGGCGTTGGGAAGACGAAGCGTGCGTTGACTGACGACGAAATGGACGAGGATGAAGCCACCCGCTCAATGGCCCGACGAAGGAAGTCGGAGAAACCTGGGGATGTAATGCACCTTTGCCGTGACTGCAAGAAGGAGTTCAAGCGACCTTGCGACCTGACAAAGCACGAGAAGACCCACTCTCGGCCATGGAAGTGTACCGAGGAGAAATGCAAGTATTTCGAATTCGGCTGGCCAACCGAGAAGGAGCGTGACAGGCACGTCAATGACAAACACTCGGCTGCGCCGGCGCAGTACAAGTGTCACTACCCACCATGCACATATGCCTCCAAGCGAGAGTCTAACTGCAAACAACACATGGAAAAGGCTCACGGTTGGGAATATGTTCGCTCAAAAAGCAACGGGCGCAAGAAGGCGCTCGCACATGGCGACCACAGCCCCACAACTCCACTTACCCCGTTTCTTGGTACACCCCAGTCGGTAACTTTGAATACGCCAATTACACCTTTCGCTCCCTCACCGCAAGTACCCTTGATTGATACCACATTTGACTACTATGGGTTTGGAACACCAGCCCAGAGTATTCAAGGCTTTCAAGAAGACTTCCGCCGTGATTCGATTACAACTGATGGGTCTCCATTTACCTATTCTTCTGGATACTCGCCAATGGAGCCAACATCTTTTGACGATGCTGTAACTCCAGAAGACATTTCCATCAACCACAATGACGTCTTCAACAACTGCGGATATCCAACAAACTTCAACATGGGCTTTCAGCAACCCACTCCCGCTCTGAGCATTGGTCTCGACTTTGAGCCTCTCCCATTTACTACAAATCCTTCTTTGAACTGTGGCATCCCGCACCTTTCTCCTTTAGCCCAACCTGACGTCACATTGTTTTCTCCTCAACTGCAAATGCATGTCGACGAAGGCTTTGGTGACGGCATGGACTTGGACATGGACATGCAGGCCTTCAGCCGTCCAGTTGGAGACTTCACCTTGTTTGGAGGGGCCCAGTCAAACAACATGACACTCAACGACAGCACCACAAACTTCTTTCCAGACTTCAGTTCGCTAGGGGGTCAATTTCCTGATCTCTTTCCTTCCACTATTGATGATTTGAGGGGTAACACCGATGATTTGATGGGAACCAATTTTGGAAGTCTGCAGTAACTTGAAGACAAACATGATGAGCATTTGGGTAGACGTTTTCCTCTGTGTTTCTCACTTTTATGGTTAAATTTTTTCTGAGCTGGGATTATGGTACGATATTCGCACCTGGCGAGCACAATGGAATTTGGAAGGGAATTGTGATGGATATGGCATGGTATACGATTATTTTCTCTCTGCTTCAAAGAGTGGGATGGCACCCACCACAGAACAGAAAACCACAAAAACAATGGCCTTTGTTTCGCTGGGTTTTCTTTCTTGCGACTGATTTGTATTTCCCCCCTTCTCCCTTCTTCCTTTTGGAGTCTAAGGCTGGGTTGAGGTCATCAGATAGTGTAGGATAGAATACAGATATTGTGGAGGATGATGCCGTGCTTTGTTCTCACTCTTAGTGCCTTTGTCCGAATTTATGTTGCTCAATGAAATTTGCATTAACAGTGTGGTCAAAATCCTCGCCACGCAGACTAGGGTATTGTCAGCGTACAAATCGTGTTCCTTGGGCAGCGTTTTGTTTTGGCGGCCACCAATGAAGCACGAACCCCTTATTCTAGGTGACACACTTATCCACCGTTTGAAGCTTCCCAGAGCCCTGAACCCGACACCACATCAATGCCGAGCACTCCGTCTAGCTTCGTCCAGCGGCTATCGATTATCACGAATACATCCGACCCAAGCGACACTTGGTGGTATTAGCGCCGAAGATCTGAGACCAACCATGGCTCCGGATAGCGTGGGCGTTTCTGAAACCAAGCCCTGGCCCCCCTCTCCACCATGTCGTCGTTCTTTTGACTTTGACCTCTTTTCCTTGAGGCGAAGTCTGTCGCTCTTTTGACAGTCTTTGATCACTTCTCGTCGCTCTCTCAGCATACCTTAGGTCCCCTTGTGGCCGTTACAATCTTTACAGGTCAGGTCGCGCCGGTCGTGCCTACCTCGAAGCCTCTACGGCTATCGTGTCATAGCGAAACGAATCGCATCATCTATCCGTGCTCTTTTTCTTCGAGGTTCTTGCAAGATGTTGGGTTTCCACAGAAGAACGCGTTCGTTGATTCCGGTCAAAGATCTCGCAAAGTACGATCTAGTGTCGTTGGAAGAGGAGGATGAGGAGCAATACGACGGAGGCGAGGTAGCAGAGTTCTACAGCGCGTCAGAGGCGACGAGCAAGTCGCGCTCAAGACAACTGATGCTAGTGTACCTTGTCTTCTTTGGTGAAGCGTACGTTGTTTACCTTATGACACCCAATGTTGTGTTCACCTGAGCCCCGAGCTAATGCAGACCCTGCAGCATCATGGCATCAAGTCTTCAGCCTCAGCTTCAAATGCTGCTCTCCTCATCCGACTACTGCGGAAATCTCTCTTCATCGTATCTGCGAAGCATTCTCGACTGCGCGTATGCTTTCGGCGGCACAACGGGCCTTTTCTGGGGCTACATGTCTGACCGGGTAGGAAGGCGACGCGTGACGCTTCTCGGACTTTGGAGCATGTTGATATGCTGCCTGGGCACTGGGTTCGCGACAAGCCCTGGAGCTTGCGCCGTCTTTAGGTTCTTTGCCGGAATGGTCAGCTCCACGGTCGTGTGCACCAGCTTGACCATGATTGGAGATTTGAGCATGACGGCAGAGCAGCGCGCCAGAAACATTGCCAGACTACCGTTGATTTCTCTGTGCGGCTCTGTAGGGCCACTCTTCCAGGGTATGGTCTCGGAGAGTCTGCAAGCGTATGGCATGGTCTGGCAGAAATTCCCAACCCTGGGCTCAGAGCTTGCTTGCGCAAGTGTGATTTTTGCTATCGCGCTTACTGCGTCGATAATGCTCAAAGAAGTGAGTTTCGCATTGTCGTTTAACACTGACTAATATACTGATTATCGACGTAGTCTCTGCCCCTTCCTTCCCTTTCAATCCACTCCAACAGCTCATCAGACACCCTGGATCTTGACTGCGAAAAAGCAGCTTTCCTCAACCGTACTTCAGAAGACACAAACATTACCCTCGTTGATTACGTTCGCCCCGATCCCATCACTATCACTCAGTTCCTCCAAGCTCCTTCCCTACTTGTCATTCTCTCTTCCTTCTCATTGCTCTCACTTCACGCCTCAACTTTCGATGCCTTACTCCCCCATCTCGGCCAAAGCAGCTCTACGCAAGGCGGAATGGGTATCTCTTGCGATTGGCTTAGCATAGTTGTTCTCGCTGTCCGTGGCATCGCTGCTCTGGCAATCTTCTTCCTAATTCCTCTCGCCGTGGAGAAGTACGGACTTTTGAAGCTCTACCGCTCTGTCTCGCTCCTTTTCCTAACTGTCTATGTCGCCACTCCTCTCTTGGCTCTTCTCGCAGCTTGCACTGGTTTCGTTCCTGTTTTGTCCGTCTTTTCTATTCTCACCAAACATCTCCTTACCGGTGGCGCATCTGTTCTCGTTGCACTTCTGGTCCTTAACACCACCCCCGACGCCTTTTCTGCTGGGACTGTCGTCGGCCTGATGCAAATCGCAAGTCTGTTCAAAGCGTTTGCCGTTGCGGTCAGCGGAGCAAGCTACTACTTCAGCGGCGACTTGAGCGTACAAACGACCAACTTTGCGCTCTGGACATGTCTCACATTGTTTGGCGCTGCCGGTGCGGGACTGGCGTGGTTTGTCAACGAGAGGCCCAGTGTGGCCAAGGACTTTCCAAGCGAAGTTCTGTGCTGGGAGACATGCTTCGATGCGGATGCTGAGAAGATGGGCACGGATGATGTTTGACACTGGGATTTGAAGGGCCTTTTTTCCTTTTGTGCACATTTTATTTGTAGCGACGCGTCTTTATTTTTCCTTTGTGTTTTTTCCCATACATTCTTTTGTGTATAAGTACATAGTATCTACCTCGTCTTGTAGTCTATCTCTGTAGAACAACCACGGTCTATGCAACAAGAAGATTTCCAAAAATTTAGGCCTGTGAGCTGCCTCCTCGACACCCTGAAAACACCAGTCGATCTTGTTGTGTTTTTGTTGACACGGCATTGAGCCTAAACGGCATGTGACAGAGTGTCCCAGAGAATTTCAGCTGGCCGGCGGGACGATCTGAAACACGCCAATTCGGCTCCCGATACATAGTACGCGTTGCAGTCACCATACGAATTGTTTTTTCGTGACATGTGTACGAAGATGCTTAACGGTACAGCCCCAACGCTCAAGCATTTTGATGGGCGTAGTGGACTGATCTGCACCGTTGGATATGTCAGGTTCTCCACGTTGAGATCCCCGCACTAGGCAGGCGTTGGCAGCAGGTGGGATGCAGCTAATGATGCAATGGCGGGATGCCCCTGCAAGCAGTTCGCATGCTTGCAGTGGGCGGTGCTCCAGGGCTGCTCCTGCTCATCAGGGGACGAGGTCGTTTGTTTTAGTCTCCTTTTCACCTTCCCGTTCATTTGTTTATTTTCCCCGTGAGACACGCGTTCTGGGTTTCTTCTCCGTCTACACTCTGCGCGTGTTCTTTGTCCTACCACCCAAAGAGCCCCACTTCCATCTGTTTACAAACCCATTGTATCTATACTGCAAGCACAACTAGACGGCATATAGCAACCAAACAAGCTTAGCATTTAGCTATCTGTCTGCGCCATGACACTCCGCGACAGCTACCAGAGGTTTCTGGACAACCCATCGGCAGGCGCCCTGGCGGACAATGCGTCTCTGCATTACATATCGACGCTGACTAGCATCAACGATGCGACAGCCATCATCAAGCACTTATCTGTGCAGGAGAAGCTACTGAAGAAGACGGGCCAGAAGATTCTGAGCGCAATAGAGGGCCACCAAGGGCTGAGCGTCGACGTGGAAACGACAATTGAGTTCAGCAACGGCGGCGGCGCGTACCTACCTGGTCTTGACGACAACTTTGTAGCAGACCGCACTGTGACATTCCCCATGGTGAGTTCAGGGCGAGGAAACACGTGTGTGTCTGTATGTCTACTCTGACAACGCGCAGGTCCATATCGTGCATTTTGACCACACCGGCAAGATCGTGCAGGTGCGCCAGTACTGGGACCAGGGCTCGCTGCTCAAGCAGATAGATGTCATTGGCGCGCGCTCGCGCAACTGGCCCATCCGCGACGGCAAGGATCAGACCAAGCTCATCGTGACCAGCTCGGCAACAGTCTCGCAGCCCGGCTCGGCACAGTCGTCACGCCCGTCAACAGCGTCCCGTGGCGCAGACGAGGTCTCAATTGCATCGCGCGGGAGGGGCTCGACAACGAACGTCACAAACGACCCACACGCGTCCCTATCCCTATTTCAGCCTCGCGAGATCAATGAGGACGTGCACAACGCACGCCCAATGGCGCCGCGCGCGCTATCGGCAAAGCCCCCGCCACGCGAGTACTCTGAGCTGTTTGTTGGCGCGAATGCCACGTCTCCATCCCCTTCGCCAGACAAGATTCCTGTCAAAATAGGAGGCGGCAAGAATTTCCAGAGCAACCGACTATTCGACGACGACGAAGAAGACGACACGACCAACATGGCGACACCGAGCATCAAGACGAACGCGAAGAAGTTTGACCACTTCAGCTTTGGAGATGAGAATGACGAGACACTAAAGGTTCGTGACACCACCCTTGCTGCATTATGTAGCAAGCATGTATTTCACTGGAACTTTGAAAACCTTGCAATATCCAAGAAAACGAACTCAAGAGACGAGTCTTCAAGCTACTTATGTCTCTGATTCTAGTGACTATAGAGTCTGTTCTTTCTCCAAGCTACATGTGCCTATGGTTGCTCCTGCATCTCTGTTTTGCTCGAGAAAAAATACCTACTAACATTTGTGCACTCTAGGATCAAGGCTCTCCAGTCTCCCGCCCAATTGTGCACAAGGCGCGCCCCGATGCCGACTCACACTTCGACTTCAACGACGACGGTACACCAGCAGCACAGCGAAAGCAGTCGAGCAGCTCCAAGGGCTATGTGTCAAACAAGGGACAGGGATTGTACCAAGACCACATAACCGGTGATGCCTCGGATGACGACAACAACAACAGTGGCAGTAGGAGGCAACCGTCTTCCCACAAGGGTCACAAAGCTACGGACAATAACTTTGATTTCTACGAAGAAGCGCCCCCAACCCAAGGTATCAACATCGCGGGCAACGGTATGGGAAACCGTGCTGGTACTCAATTCTCTCTGTACGATGATGATGAAGATTCTCATGGGAGGAAGGCTCCTGTGAATCAGGGCCGCGAGCAGCGTGGTGATGGAATGGGCGGACGCAAGGACGCTACCACATCCCAAGCTTCCACTACGAAGGGTAGTGGCATCAACATTGCAGGTAACGGCATGGGCAACCGCGCAGGTACTCAATTCTCCCTGTATGACGACGACGAGGAATCCCACTCGAGAAAGGCTCCGGTGGGTCAAGGTCGCGAGCAACGTGGCGACGGCATGGGCGGACGCAAGGATGTCGCGCCAGAGCCAACACCCACCAAAGGCAGCGGTATCAACATCGCAGGAAATGGTATGGGCAACCGCGCCGGCACGCAATTCTCTCTCTTCGATGACCAGACTCCGGTGAAGAACGTTAACCTCGGCCGCGAACAACACGGTGACGGTATGGGCGGCCGTAAGGGCGAGTCGTACTCGCCACAGCCTGTAAAGAAGGAGAACTTTCCATCCGAGCGCGAGCAACATGGTGATGGGATGGGCGGACGCAAGGACGGTGCTCACGGCGGTATCAACATTGCTGGCAATGGTATGGGCAACCGAAAGGGCACACAGTTCTCGTTGTACGATGAGGAGTCCCCGATTAAGAAGAATGAGAACCTTGGACGAGCGCAGCATGGCGATGGTATGGGAGGACGTAAAAATGCGGATTCGTTCTGGGACTTCTAGAGTGGCACATTATGAGTATACCCGGTATGGCGCATACTTTGAAATGGCATGATGGGAGTTGTTGGATTCTTGATTCCCGAACAACGACTGGTTCTTTCTTGTTTGTGGTTTCCAGGGGATTGTATACAGATTGAGATTTTCGGAGGGCTGGAGGCGCTGAGCTGCTTGACAGCGCCCATGCCCATTACTTGTAAACAAGCAATGCAAAACTTTATTCCTGTTGATGCACTAGCCTTCCAATGTCCGTGAGCGTGTTTCGAGAAATGTCACGACAGGCTGGCAATACTGGACTTTCTCCTGTGAAAACGAGTGAGCCTCACGAATGGGTAGAGAAAGCAACGAGTGCAAAGTTTCCCAGAGACATGTCTGGGCAAAAGTCAAATCCAACCCAAGTGACCACTGTTTTGGGGGAAAAGAGTGATATTTTAAATCCGAATAGTCCCAAACCAAGGCCCCTCCCTAATCGTCCATGACAAACACCGCCATTCCATCGTAAAGAGTCGAAAATTAGAGATACTGCTGCTGGATGTTTTGCATCTCGCAACCTCCAATCCACGCACAACTTATTCAACCCACTCAATCCAATTTGAACCATACATACTTGACCGTCTCTTCCTCTTCCTCTTGCTTCTCCTTTACTCGCTTGTTGCTTCCTTGCCTTTTGTGCATCTTGTTGGCGGGCAAAAGACCTTTCAAGCGCGCGCGGTTCAGGGGCTCGCGGCGAGGCTCCTAGTACTCTGCGTTGCCGTTGCCGTTGTGGACCGTGTATCCAAAGGCGGTGCTGCCGTCCTCGTTGAGGTCTGCATCGCCGCTCAGTACATGCTGGGCATTCTCTGGGCCGGCTGCATTGGGCCCGCTGGCGCCGGCTGCATTGTACTGCCCGGAAGAAGGCTTGTTCTGATTTGCGAGGAGGGTCTCGTACCACCAATCAATACCGATAGTTCAGATATGCATTCGCCAAGGTAGAGGCAACAAAGGAGAACAACGGGGGGAACAAAAGGGGGAAACTCACTTCGCGATACCGGGAAAGGTAGATCTTGAGGGCTTCCGAGTAGTTCTCGAAGCCAAGAGATGTCATGGCGAAGAGAATATCCTCGCCATTGACTGTCTTGCGCTTCTCTTGCTGGCACTTCTCGGAGGCTGAGCGTTAAAGTTAGTGGATGTCTTGAGATATGCCGTTTCTAGCACTGACCTTCGCTGGTGATGAACGAGATGAACTCGCTGACACACTCTTGCATGCATTCCTTTGCTTCCTTTGCGATTTTGGCGTTCTCGGGAAGTGCGAGTTTCATGATTCGAGCGACTAGAGCAAAGTTACGAATATTAGCATCCGATGTGGTATTTGTGTTTGTGCTCTTGGGCGTCAACTGAGGCGGTGAAATAGAGGATTGTGGAGAAGAGGACGACATGTCGGCTACAGAGTCGGCCGTTCTCCAGACACACAAAGCTGTTGACTAGCTCAAAGTAGATGTAATGATTCGACGTAGAGACGACTCAAGCGCGCGACTGGGCAGTATGCAGACATCCAGCAACGCGTGTTGGTAGCAATCCGTCGACGTGCAGGATGGGAGCAAAACAATGCGCAAATCAAAACAACAAAGGAAATCAAGGAGAAGAATAGACGCACCATTGGCAATTGGAAGCCATCGATCCTGTTCCTTGACTTCGAATTCGTACCCAAGTCCATGCACTTGTGCTTCCTCAGCGTTCCTGTCCATGGGGTGCTCCTCGTCAGGCGACTGAGCAGGTTCCACACCCTCTCTTTTCGGAGGGGTGGAAGACATGTTTAACGGACGCCTGCAGGGGTGAAGACCAGCTTGGAAACGGTTGTGTGCGCTGGCGCTTTGCTCAATAATTCGCTGGCGTCCACGTCACTTGGCTGTGTAACAAGTTTGCTGTCTGACGGCGGACATGATTAGCGGCATGCAGCCGGGTAGCTGGCAGAACGCAGCTAATCTGAACTTACGGTGGATGAGCTACTACTCCGGGGCGATTGGGGCTGTCGCGACGCACAGTGAGGGTTGTCGTGGACTACAGTGTGACGTGCTGGAACAGCTATCACAGCGCCGAGAGACCACAGGTGAGACCTCTTGCAGGCGCAAGGTTGGTGATGAGGTAATGGTCTTGCAGGCGTAGGAGCTCAAGTAGGCCGCTGTCCTGGGGCTTGGATGAACTGTGGTTCCTTTGGTGGAGGAGAGAGGTACGTCGTAGTCAACAAGACGCGTCTGGCCAATGGGAGCACGCGCGGGTAAAATAGCGCGTCTTCAACTCCGTTGTGTCGTGATGAACGAATCGAAGAAGGAGGAGTCGCGAGTTAGAGATGCGGCCCCCAATCGGAGGACATTGGACTTGTAGGCAAAGAGGCGAGTGAGGGGCCTTCCGCACGGCCCGCTAGGGTCCAGTGAACGATTGTCCTTCTGAACTTGGCTCTTCCACATCGCATCCACGGCCCCCACTGTGGATTTTAAGAGCGATGCTATAATATGCCCGCGCTTGTTGGGCGATCATTCATGCAAGCAAGTGGGCAGCTTGCTTTCCCATTCGACTGCCCTAGGTGTCTCTCGCGGTGCTTCTCTATTTTCTCCTATTGGAACAACCATGGTGCCTGGTTGAATTTGCCTCCAGATCCTCACCATCATCGACGACGGACAAATCCCGTCTGTGGCGTGCTTACCTCCACATTGCATATCAGCATCCTTACCCGAGCCTTCTCACATGTCCGTCTCCGTCATAGCATTCGTCCCGTGCTCATCACGCACCCGCTATCCGGCTGAGCTGAACCCGCATCTCCCAACGTGGGGTAGTAGCCCCTCTCAAGTCCATGCGCTGTCTCAACGACCAGCATCATCTCAGCCGTTTCTCCAAGCGCTATTCATATAACCCTACTTCTCCATCTCAAATGACGTTGAAGCTGACCACTTAGCGACGCCCCCTGCAGAGTTCAACATTTTCCACTTTGATGTCACTGGTATCCTATGAGAGACTTGCCCACGTTCACGGGAGCTGCGGCGTCGATCTCAAATATCCTAGCAGCCAACACATCATGCAGAAAGCGCTGCCACATCCCAGCAGAACGGTCAAGCTGCTTGAGGTAGGTGGCAGCGAGGAGGCTTGGGGCTGTCAGATGTAGTACGTAGAGACGCAGACTAGTGGAGTGTCACATGCTTGATCTGTTCATGATCTTAGCTTTAGGGATGTTGTTGACGATTTATGTTGAGTCTGTTTTGACGAAAGCTACTTGTACTTGGACACCTGACTATAGAAGACTTTCTGCTTGCCTAATGAAGCACGATTCCAAGACTGGAAAGAGGAATCCAGCCTCCTCTAGAAAGCTCTTACATGTCAAAACTTTACAACGAGATCATTTCGATTGCTCAGACGACTCATGAGCCCCTCTTTCGTAGGCTCTGTTCATAACTTGATTGCTATGTCCCACTGTGCAATGCCATGTGGTCTGGAGTATATGTCGTGTCCCGTTTCGTCGTAGACCGACTATATGAGTAGCGTTCAGATCTCTCTACTCGGGCTTCTGAACAACCTGGACGTTGTTCTTCTTCTACAAAAGAGGGTTAGCAATGACAGTCAGAGCTTAACGTGCAATATTTGTTGTAAGAACCAAGACAGAGCACGATAGAAGACATACCTTCCACTTCTCCATCTCGTCTTGTCTGGACTTGTACTGCTTGACTAGCTCCTCTAGCGTCTTTTTCAACCCATCAGAGTTCGTCTTCAAGATGGGTACTACCTCCTCGATCGTGCGTTCAGTTAAGACACCGTTGATCATGCGGAAGCATTTCCGGTCTCCTGGCAGTGGTTCTAGTGTCTCTAGAACAAGCCTGACAGGTGTCAGTGTTAAAGTTTGATGTGGTGACGAGCTGAAGTGGTGGAAGAAAGGTAGAAGAGAAGAAACAAGTAGAACAAAGTATATGATATTAATGTAGAAGAAGGGTCGATACAATGATGAGAAGACGACGGTGGTTTTTGGAAGTGAGAAATGTGTCATGCAACTTACTTGTGCTCTTCCGTCTCTCCTTCAACATCGCCGATTTTCCGGGCAATGTTCTCTAGTGTGGTCTTGTAGTTTTGATATGTCGTTTGAAGCTCTGAAAAATTGTCAGTCACCCGCCGTTTGAAGAATTGAGATAATTTCCTGACCCTGCTGCTTCCTCATCTGAGCTGGTGTTGCCATATTCGAGAACGTGACCCTGGAGGTCTATAATATTGGGGAGAAGGCCAACAGCGGGGAGACTATTTGAAGAAGCTCTGCTGCGATTTTCCTCCACAAAACTCAGTCGAGAGGCTAGTCGGCGTGAGAAACCGAGGAGAATACGTAAATCGAAGAACAAACCAGTCTCGCTCTATTCGGAAGTAATGGCAGCAGGCATCGCGGGGGAAACAAAAGACGATGGAGACAGGCGCTCGGACACACTCTCGTCAATTCACGAAATCCAGTGACTTCCCGCTCAACCCACTCAATCGCGCCCGCAAGATCCACGCCACTCCTTCAAACCCCCCACCCTCCCCCCCCCCCCCCCCC
>JAKUHH010000040.1:692115-755863 GCA_022701365.1 Mycocentrospora acerina
CCCCCCCCCCCCCCCCCCCCCCCCGGAAACCGTGCAGCACCGCAACGCCAACCCAATTTATCCAAAATGCATCCCCATCTCCACACCCAAGAAGTCCAGAAGAGTACGCCCTCGCTCCTCACGCCAGAAAAAAGAGCCATGACATGACAGAGCATAACCAACCAACCAACTAACTCCTGACCAGACTGCGCCGATGTCGTCGCCGCCCTCGACGAATGCCACGCCCGCGGCTTCCTCTGGAAGGTCTCTGGAAACTGCACAGAGGCAAAGTACCAAGTGAACATGTGCTTGCGCGCGCAGCGGCTCGCGCGCACGGCCAAGAACCGCGAGAATGCAAAGGAGAAGCGTGCGCATATCGAGAAGGTGTGGGCGGATTTGGATGCGAATAAATGAGAGGGTGGGGAAAGGAAAAAGAGCACAGGGTGTATGAATACAATATGTGTGTGTGTTTGTGTACGAGCAATTCTGGGAAGCATTGGAGCATGGAGTTTATATGATACGGTTGTATTATACTATTGGGGTTTGGATTCACGTTTGTAGGCGTCATGACAGCATCGCGGGGCCATGGGTTGGTAGGAGAGAGAGAGAGAGAGAGAGGAGGATATTGTTTATAACAAGGCAGACGAGCTCTTCGCTGAGCCATTGTCTGGTACAAAGAATCGCTACTCATCATCAGAGTCCTCGCTTGAACGACCAGCCAAGGGTGTGGTGCCCAGACTGTCCAGACCCCTCTCAGTTATCAGTCGGCCTCCGTCTGCTCCACTTGTAGGTAGTGCCGGTAGTCCTGCCTCCAGACGTAGCTTCTCGTACTCTTCGCCCGTCTTCTGTAGCTGTTCCTGCAGGTACTTCTTCCTCTCCTCGATTCTCACCTTGTCGTCCTTGAGCTCTTGCAGCTTCTGCAGAATCAGCTCCCTCCTCTGTTGCTTGGTTCGTGCTTCGATTGTCAGGCCCTCGAGGACCTCGTCAAGATCTGGTAATGGTGTGAGTCTCGGTGGTGTTTTCGTGCCGTCGTCTTCGTCCTCGACCTTCTGGCCGTATCTGCCGGCGCGTGCTTGAGCTGCAGCAAATGCAGCGTGCCTCTCCTCTTCTGAGTCATCCGAGTCGCCATCGTCTGAACCCCCTTGTGCATCGTTGATGAGCTCGGCCATCTCTGTGCGCTTTCTCCGCCGAGCCTCCCGCTCTGATTTGCGACCAAGTGAAATCCTCCCATCCTCTACGAAGTCGTCAAATCCTTCCGCCATGTCTTCGTCGTCGCGAACCAGGCGTGTCTCGGCGTATTTCTCCTTTGGCCGCAGCGAGATTTCGTTCTTTCTCATTCTGAAATCGTCCTCGCCTTCGTCATCTGATGCCCACGGTTGCTCTTCGTCGTCGAAAGCATCTTCTTCGTGCGCCAACCGTCTCCGTCTTGCCTTCTTCTCCTGTATCTCAGCGTCTGTGGGTATTGCGGAGAGACTTTCTGTCGGGAAGGGCGCGATTGGGCCAAACTTGGAGGCAATATCGAGAGCTCGAGACTCCTCCTCCTCCTCTGCCGAGGGCTTTAGATCTCTGGGAGTTGTTGGGGTAGAATTCCGCAGCTCAGCAATGTAGTCCTTGCTGTATGAAGGTCGTTCGTCTTCGACAGGTTGAGCGGCGTCTGGCGCAAGCGGTGATCGCGCTCGCAGCTGGGCGCTTTTCTCCAGCGCTATGCGACTGAGGTTGGACTTTCTGGGCGTAGACACGACTGCATCGCTCGACTCGTCGCCATCGTTTGCGTCCGACTCGCCAGGACCAAACGAGACGCGCAACGTAGAACGCTTTTTGCTCTTGCCAAACACGGGGCGCTTGACAACTGACCCTATGCCGTGAGTTAGCACGGAATGCCTACTGAGGTCAGAAACTTGGAGCGGACAGTTGCGACAAGGTGAGAACTGACCTGCGGGCTTCTGCGCTTCGTTCTGCGAGCTGTCTGCGCTATCTGCCGAGTCGTCGTTGTTGTCGAACGCGCCAATCTTGCGCGCGACGCGCCCAGAGCCTGCTCTCTTCATTGTGACAAACTTGAATTCACATGCAGAAATGCGGACGAGGCGATGCAGAGCGGGTGTTTTTTCTCAGGCTTCCATCCTCACATGGGGTCGCTAGCGGGCGCCAAGGATCTCGAAAAGCGCATGCAGGTGAGCATGGGAGCTCCACGACGTTCACGCATCGTTGCCCGCAGCCGACAGAACAACCACCTCGACACAAACCCCACAACCATTTCCATACACACCTGTAAACCTCCGTCCAGGACGACGCCATCACCATGCCGCAAGCCCAGCCAGAATTGAAGAAGGTGCGCCCTCGGCACGGCTCTCACTCAAGACGCCAAACTCTAACCTGCTGCAGTATCTTGAGAAGCGCGTGCTCGTGCAGCTCAACGGGAGTCGCAAGGTCATGGGCATCCTCCGAGGATACGATGTGTGTAGCCACCTAACGCTGAGACTTTGTTTGAGAAGAAATAGCTGACGGAGCTGGCAGGTGTACCTGAACATTGTTCTCGACGACGCTCTGGAGGAGAAGGCTGGCGGGGAGAAGGTGCGCATCGGCATGGTCGTTATCCGGGGCAACGCGGTTGTCATGCTCGAGGTACGCGTCGAGTCCGTCTCCTCAGCTTGGAACAACCCTACTGACTTGCGTGCTAGGCGCTCGACCGCATCAACCAGGATGTCCCCAAGATTGGACGGTGAAGGGGGGAAGACGCGAGTAGAGCGAGTACACGGGACGGAATACCATTGGCAATATTGGCAGACTCTCAAGGATAGAGCGATATCGGTGTTCAGGCGCAACAGCGTGGGTATGCCTCTCCCAGTCCTCTCGGGGGCCCCTTGGGAGTACTCCAGCCGGGCGACACCACCAAAACAGCCAAGCCCTCGAAGGGGAGTTGTGGAACCCATGTTGACATTGTTCTTATTTATAGGTCGACATATGATACCAGCCTACGACTTTTCACATTTTGGATTTGGGAAGCAAGCAAGCGGGTAGACCAGACCAGACCAGACCACACAAAAAAAAGCGAATAGTTATCATCAGCTACAGCCATGCAATCTCACGCAATTATTCTTCTACGTTTGTTCAAAACTACAGTTTTGCCTTTTCTCCAAATGTCTCCTTGGCAGCCTGCACACACTCCCATGCCACTTCTGCAAACGGCTTCATCATCTGGCCGTACTCCTTTGCCTGCGCGCTACTAGCCTGTCGCAGGGCATACCGCGCAGCGATTCCTTGCATGATGATGGCACTCCTGTACGACGTAAAGGCATTGCCCCAGGTGAAATCAGGCCTGGGATCCCAGCCTGCGACTTCAGAGTACCATGCAATGAGCTGGTCGACGGTGGGCAGGCCGGGCGTGGCGCCCTGCTTGAACAGCTGGTTTGCACGGCCAATGGCGTGCATTCTCTCCGAGTCGGCTGTCAGAAACGGCTGAAGCAGGTTGTTAAGGTCGGAAAGTGGGTGCCCGATTGTGGACATTTCCCAGTCTAGGATGCCGATTACGTATGGCTCCGTCTTGTGGAAGACGACGTTGTCGATCTTGTAGTCGCCGTGCACAAACGTGGCTCTGTCCTTGGGCTGCGTGCTTGCATCGCTGAAAAACGCCACCATGTCATCTTGGTGCGGGATCTTGCCGACTGGCACCCCGGTTTCCTTGTCCTTTGCTTCCGCTTGGGCCTTGGAGATGGAGTTGAAGGTTTTGATTTGACGGGCGTAGAAGCCAGAGGGCTTGCCAAACGTCTCGAGGTTCACGTCCTTTGGCGCAACACGGTGGAACTTTGCGAGGGTGGTGATTGCAGAATGCCACCTTGAGATGTTTGGTCAGTGTGTGCGTGCAGTGACGGCAGCAGGTTGGGGAAGCTGGCGTACATTTTGGTTCGCTCCTCAGGCGTTACTTCCGGCATGGCAGGATCCTCGAAAATGCGACCATCCAGGAACTCCATGATGTAGAAGTCAGAGCCGATGACCTTGTCATCCTGGCACAGGTTGTATGCTTTGGGGACTGGGACATCGGTCTTCTCCAGCGCGTGGATGATGCGGTACTCGCGATCGACCTTGTGAGCCGTCTGCGGAGAGAGAGAAAGAGAGGATCAGTATTGCGTAAACAAACAGAGCATGACGGCGCAGTAGCTAGCGTACCTTTGACAGAAGCTGACCCGGAGGTTTCTTCCTCATGACATATTTTTTTCCATTCTTGTCTGTCAGTTGGTATGTTGGATTCGACTGTCCATAGCCAAACTAGCCTCGAGTCAGCATTCATGTGTGAATGGGTTGTTCAGATGGGAATTTACGGACCTGCTTAATGTCAATGGGCACAGCAATCTCAGGAACATTAGCTGCAATGTAGCGCTCCAGGGAGGCCACATCTATGGGTTGTCGTATGTTGCCAGCCATTGCGAGGAGCTCCGGATGGAAAGCATGACGGGCGCGCCGCGTAGCTAAGTACCGGTAAACTCTGGGGTTTGCGAGCCGAGGCAACCAGGCAATGCGGAGGTGTCGAAGCAGGAGACTCCGGCTCGGGCACTGCGTTGGATGCTGGCAACAGAAGACGCTAAAAATACAGCACTCGTGGAATCAACGAGTCGATTCATCATGTAGAGTCAGCAAATGATGCCTTGTCTTTTTTGCCAACATGTGCACGCCTGGCAAATGCCCTCCAGCAGCGCCTTTGCCGTTGCGGGAATCAGTACTGTCCATGGCCCAATCACAAGGAATTGTTCTCGAGGCACCCGACCTAGCCGTGGCACTTGCAGCTGTCCATGCTCGCAGGGCCGAATGATGGCGCTGATGAGGCTCTGCGTACACGCGGGAGGGACCTGGGCAGAGCCATCCATGTCCACACGTGACCACGCGTTGCAGATGGTGCGCGCATGTCATCATCACGCCTTGCATGGAAAGCAAAACGCCCCAGTCTGGCACAAATCAGATGCTTTTTGTGCTGGTCTGTTATTGTGGGGTCGATTCTGCCGGCACCCACGCCCTCGAGAGTGTGTTTATCTGGTTTGACAGGCAGGGAACGGCAGAGCAGCGGGACCCTTGCCAATGCACTTCAATCATGGCCTACTATGTACACAGCTGGGTATGCATAGCTACCGCGGCAGCTCTGCTCATCAAAGCATGCAATCTGTGGCTGAAACCACGGTCGCGTGTGCGTGCCACGGGCTCCCTGCGGCACGGTTGCTGTTGTTATCATGTGCCTGGGGCTCTGCCGCGCTGCACAAAGCTGCACGTATCCCTGCGCACCGTTCTCGACACGCCATGGACGGCAAAAGCAAAGCAGGCAGGTAAACAGCCGGGCAGCCATGGCCGTCCAACGGGACATTGACGTGGTGGTCGTCTCGAGGGGTGCGTACGAGGACAGGAGGATGCACGGGGCGTTGATTGGGCTGCAGATTCGGCTATGCGATGCAGTCCCCCCTGTTTGTCTATGGCATGGCAACCCTACATTTGCATCTGCCCGGGGCGACACCACCAAAACAAGCCTGCTCTTCGACGTGCAACAACGGGCGCCCCCTCCCGCGCACACTATCGACCGCTGGCAGTCGGCGTCCATGGCCTTCCAAACCCCGCGCAGGCTCAACCCGCCGCGCCCTCCGCTCAACAGCACCGCCTCGAGTCCCGCGCTGTTCCTCAACGCCAGCACCGCCAGCGCACGCAAGGCCTCGCTCAACGCACTCACCGGCGGCGCATCGCCCCCCGCAGCCGACATGGGCGCCGACAGCCTGGACATTGACGTCGGCGACGCCGTCGACGTCCCCGGCGGCATGCACGGCGTCGTCAAGTTTGTGGGCAGCATCCGCGGCAAGAAGGGCGTCTTTGCCGGCGTCGAGCTGAGCAGAGAGTTTGCCTCGCGCGGCAAGAACAACGGCGATGTCGAGGGGTGAGTCTTTGCTTTTCTACCTCTACTACTACCTGTAAACTTGGCACTCCCCCTACTTCTTCCCCTACCTATTCCCCTACCACCACCTCTACCACCCCACACTTCACTGCATCCACACTAACACCCCCTCCAGCACCCGCTACTTCACCGCCTCCGTCCCCGGCTCCGGCATTTTCCTGCCCATCCACCGCGCCTCCAAGCGCTCGTCCGCCTCCTCAGACGAGTTCCTGCCCACCCCGACCACGCCCTCGTACGCCAACTTCAGCCTCTCCACAAACGCAAAGCCCACCTTCAGCCCCGGCACGCCCGCCATACCCAAGTTCTCGCAGTCGGTTGGCCCAGGCGCAGGCACCAGTCCGCGGCGGGGCACGTCGCTGTCCCGCCCCGAGTCGCCCTATCGAAGAACACCGAGCGCGGCCCACACGCCAGGGAAGACCGGGGGGCTCACGCCGTCTGGCTTCTCCAAGAGCGCCATAGGCGCGCCCCCTAGATTCAGCAGTCCCGCCCCGCCTCCCAGAATCGCAGGCTTGCAGAAGCCACGCACACCTGGCCCACAGGGGCCCTACTCTCGCAACAACTCTCGCCTGGCCACACACGACACCATCGATGAAGACGGCGAGTCGACGCCAAGCGGCGCCGCACGCAGCAGCAATGACTCCATGGCCAGCTTCAAGGGCCGCCGGGTCGCCTCGCGCGCTGGCTCACACCAAGCCGGCACACAGCAGGCTGACGAGGTCCAGCGCCTAAAGCAACTCCTCGAGGAGCGCGACAAGCAACTGAAAGACCAAGCAACGTCACTGAGCGAGATGGAAGCAAGCCTCTCGGAGATACAGACCTTGTTCCCCGAGGACGGCATGGACTTGTTCCCCACTCGCAGCAACGGGGCTGAGGCCCACGATGTGGGGCAACTGCGCATACTCCTCAAGGAGAAGAACGAGAAGATATCAATGCTCACAGCCGAGTTCGACGCACATCGAGCCGACTTCCGAAGCACGATTGACACGCTGGAGTTGGCAAGCACCGAAACTGAACGCGTATACGAGAAGAAGGTCGAGGAGCTCCAGGAAGAGCTTCGAGAGTACCAATCTCGCACTGAGGATGTCGAGACGGTAGCCATGCAGCTCAAGCAGCTGGAAGAGCTTGTTCAAGAATTAGAAGAAGGTCTTGAAGACGCACGAAGAGGAGAGGCAGAGGCGCGAGGCGAGGTCGAGTTCCTTCGAGGCGAGGTCGAGCGCGGCCGATCAGAATTACGGCGCGAGCGAGAGAAGGCTGCTGCAGCTTTGAAAGGTGCGAGTGTGATTAGCGACAGTTCGCATACATCGGGGCAAAGAGAGGTCGAGCAGCGCGACGATGAAATCCGAGGGCTCAAGGCCATCATTCACTCGCTGAGCTCCGGCGCACAAGAGGAACGCTCGCGCTCTCCTCCGTCACGACAAAATTCGTCCGTCGATCCCGAGGAGCTCAAGACTGCACAAGCTGTCGCAGAGCGCCTAGAACGCGAAAAAGAGGATCTGCGTGGCTTGGTAGAACGTAAAGCTTACAGAGAAGAAGAGCTGGAACGTGAAGTTGAGAAGCTGAAGAGTCAGCTTGGTCTTGCTGAGCAGCGTGCAAGCGTCATCAGCCATGGCGTCTCCGAACACACCACCACGCAAGAACAGCGGCCATCGGAACGCGACTCAAAAGGGACGGTAGTGAGTTGGAGGGAAACGCCGCCACTACCTCGACGCGATCCTCCAGCTCTTGAGCCCATGTCCGAGTCTGACGGTCGCTCGTCTGCCGCCGAGAGTGCGCTTTGGTGCGACATCTGCGAGACTGGAGGGCACGATATCCTCAACTGCTCGGCCATGGGAGCTGATGCCACATACAAGGAAGAGCCTATTGTCAACAGCCCAGACCTACTAGTCGAGGGTCTACGAAACCTCTCCGTCTCATCAGGGCCTCGACCAGCTGGTCTAACTCCGTCAAAGCCATCTGGCAGTGCTCCCACAGCACCCCTGCCCATGCCTGCTTTCAACAACTCCAACACTCTGTTGGTGCCTCCAAAGGGGGCCGCTATTGCAGACCCAGACAAGTGGTGTGCTCTTTGTGAGAACGAAGGACACGATGTGACGGAATGTCCTAATGAGGATGCCTTTTAGATGGTGTTTAGTTGAAGGTGTTTCCTGTTCCGCGATGATATCCACAGCTACTCTGAATAGCATAACATCAACTATTATTTCTAATGCTAATAGACTTTTTTGACACTTTTCCTGACTGTTATTTTACATGCATCTACATTTATGTATATATGTAAGTAAGAGCACATGTATATATGTACATATATGTATGCATGTCGTGAAATGATGTACTTGAATACGAACGTTTACCCCGCCATATTGGAATTGCCCCACCATTACTTTCGCGTCCACTCCATCTCCTCCAACACCTCCACCCACACGACGTACCTTCTCACGACCTCAAGTTTCCCTCATCTTCGACCCAATTTCCTTCGACACAATGTCTGCCGACACGTTACCAAGAAGCGTTACTTACTGCGGAGGCAAGTCTTGCCTACACCACCCTCTTTCCCAACCACTGGCTAACAGCATGCAGTATGCAGTCTACCACCTGAAGTAGGTAGGACACCAGTACGCGTCGAACACAAACCAGCAAGCTGACGAGGCCTACCAACAGTACTGCGAGTTTGGCGGGACAACGAAGAAGTGCCAGGAGTGGCTTGAGGACGAGCACCCAGACATGCACGCGAGGCTCTATTCGCAAGGTACGGCCACCTCGTCCATTTATCCCCTATCAAGGCGACTCTATCCAGTGTCTTCCTCTCCTAATAAGCAAGTACTTACCCTCCAACCAGAAACCCTAGAACAAAACCTCTCCTCCCTCTCCCTCGAAGCGCAAAAACGCGCCGAAAAGGACTCTCAGAAGAAGGCCGCCAAAGCCGCGTCCGCCGAGGCCCGCGCAGCCGAAAGCCGCGCCTCATCCAAGATCATCATCAAGCGCATCGAGCGCAATAAGCGCAAGTACGTGACGGCCGTCGCGGGGCTCGAAGCCTTTGGCCTCGACATCAAGAAAGTCGCAAAGGACTTTGGCAAGAAGTTTGCCACGGGCTCCAGTGTGACCAAGATTCCTGGCGGTGGCGAGGAGATTACGGTGCAGGGTGATTTGAGCGAGGATATCCAGGACTTTTTGGTTGAAAACTACAAGAATGTGCCAGAGGATAATATCGAGCTGATTGAGGATAAGAAGAAGAAGAAGGATGCGGCGGGAGGCGGTATTGTTTGAGAGGGAGAAGTAGAGTTGAGCTGAGTTTGTATGGAAAGAAGGGGAGGGGGGAAGAAGAACATGGGTGACAATTGGGGAGACATGGCTAGAAAGCACGGCACAACATAAGGGGGGAGGGAAAGAAGGATAGCGTCAAGGGGGTTTCGACGCGAAATGATATATTGAAGACAGATGACGCATTCAAAGCAGTCGTTTTGTGTCTTGGGGGGAAATTGAGAAACTACCACAAACAGAGGGAATCTTGCAAAAACAGAACGAACACATTCTGCGCAAAAGTCTTTCCTCGATTTTCTTCTTTTTCGGGGTCTTACAAACAAGTCCTGAGACCTTTGGTCTTCAGACGTAATCCACAGCTCTGCCTCCCTCTCTCCCTCTCTCTCGTCAAGCTCAGCAGAGAGAGAAAAAACGTATTATTAATATCAAACATCAAATCTCAAACCTCAAGTAGGAAAAGACATGGAGCCCCAAAAAAAAAGAATATATCCACTATGTGATCCACTATGTGATCCAGCACCAGCACCACCATCATCATCATCAAGTCAGATTTTTGTTGTCTATCATTCATACACATTCCATGCATGCAAGCAAGCAAACAAGCAAGCAAACAAGTATTGGAGGGAAGAAGTCGTGTGAAGAAAAAGCCATGGAAAACCACACACGGATATCGTCATTAAAGCACTAACCCGCACTTTTTGAACAAAGCAACAGCACAAAAAAGTTTACTCCTCGTCCTCCTCAGCCGGCGCCTGCAGGTCCTCGTTGTCGTCCTCATCGAAGGTGTTGATGGGCACAGAGTAGAGGCGGAGGAGCGACTTGTTGGGGTCCTTGACCAGGACGTATTTGCCCTCGTCCATTCGCAGGACCATGTCGACGATTGTGCGTACGATACCCCATCCGTTGTTGAGGTTGAGTGCC
This sequence comes from Mycocentrospora acerina, assembly GCA_022701365.1. NCBI lineage: Eukaryota > Fungi > Ascomycota > Dothideomycetes > Pleosporales > Mycocentrospora > Mycocentrospora acerina. Next base: position 702,194 of record JAKUHH010000040.1, read on the forward strand.
ATTTGCGAGGCAAATTCGCGGGGCTTGTTGGTGAGCACGCCGAGGATGACGTGGTCGTTGTTGTTCTTGGGGTTTGTACGGGAAACGAATCTACGGGCTTGTTAGTCTGGGGAAGGATTGTAAATTTGGATGATGGGAGGTACGCACCCAAGCTTCATGGTGTCGGCCTTGGCTAGGATACTTTGCACAGTCCAGCGGGCGAGCTTGCACGAGTTGTTCTTCATCTCAGTAGCAAGGACCGCACCCCTTTGGCTGGCCAACTTCGACCTCCAGTCCAGAGCACCTCCGGCACCCTGGGCCTTGTTGTCAAACTCGTTGAGAGCCTTGATGGTCAAGTATTGGTCCTCGCCGTTGATGTTGTTCTTAATCACTGCGTCGAGCTCGGTTCGGACAATCAGATGCAGGGGCTCGTCGTCCTTCTCGAGAGAAAGATCGAATCGGCGGTATCTGTATGCCTTGGAAGCAGGCGGGTCGCTCTCAACCTCCTCGTTGTAGAATGGGTGCTCGTGGGGCATGGTGACCTTATTTGTGTCCGACTCGAGGACAACCTGGAGAGGGAAAACGTTGTTGATGTGAGTGGCTTCAGCCATAAGTGCACCTGGGCTGTTGATCGAGTCCTTGTTGCCCTCGGAAATCTCAAGAGGCGCATCTGCGGCGTTCTCGTTGACTGTGACCATGTCGAGGTTTGAGGTGTCGCGCTTGTCGATGAAGACCTGCTTGCCCTTGCGGGTGAAAACAAGGTCCCAGGAGTAGACGGACTTGGTGGCGCACATGAGCATGGACAGGACGTTGTCTGTGGCGAAAACGGTGGCCTCGTCCCGCTCGGAGAGCTCCTGCAGAATAGGGTCGCTGGAGGTTGTGACACTGTAAGCGGCGCGCTCGAGAACGTTGAGTCTTCGCTCCGAGGTCTTCGCGCCGGGCTGCTTGTCGTAGCTGCGGTCGTAGTAGTACAGGAAGCCGTAGTTGTCGAGGTCCTCGCCGTCGCCAGTGTCCAGGTTCAGCTTGCCCAGGCGAGAAAAGTCAATCTCCTCCATGACGTTCCAGTCAGGCTTGACCTGAACAGACGCATCACGGTTGCGCTGGGGCTTGTCGTCCCACCGGCCAAAGCGGCGTCCTCCACGGTTACCACCACGGCCGCCACGGTTGTCGTACTGCTGTCCACCACGGCCACCGCCAACACGCTGGAAGGCACCCCGTCCTCCACGCTGCGTTGGGCCGCCCCGCTGTCCTCGCCCACGGCCAAAGACTGTGCCGCCGCCTCGGCCGAATCCGCGGCCCCGGGCTGATGTGCGAGTGTTGTCGACGACGGAGAAAGTGGCCTCCTCCTCGGCGGCTTGGATGGCGAAGGGGTTGGTCTGCTGGTTGGCGCCGTAGACTTGCTGGTCTGCGGGGTAGTGTTAGGTGCTGCAACGGTTTCCATATACATGTCCATGTCCATGTCCATGTCCCGCGGAAGACGCATACCTCTGTAGTTGCGGTTGCCGTATTGTTGGCGTCCGCCCCTCTCACGGTCCTTGCCCTCTGTCCAGTCGGCCATGCGACCCAACTTGTCGCCCTTTGAGTATGGCGCAAACGGAACGCCGCCGAGCATCGTCTCGGTGGAGACATCGGGGCCCCATCCTTCGGTGGCGGGCAGCGCGGACACGAGGTCTAGGAGCGATGCGGGAGCCATGATTGCTGGTTGTCGTGACGTTGACTCGAGTACAACGTTGTTGTCGCCTATGAAAATGCTGGTGGGGGAACAATTGGCACGCTACGGGGAATCCTTTGTCCGCCCCGGGCACCTCCACCTCCACCTCCACATCCACATCCACTCATTGCTTGTTGAGTGCCGGCCTTGAACCTCACAATCAGCCGTGATTAGAATGGAGTGCAGTCGCTGTATGTCTTTAACAATACACATGGATCACGTGTGTAGTAGGTTGATGGCTCCATCTCTTAGATAGAGCACAACAAGTGCATGACAAGAGCACTCCAGCAAATCCATGTCGAACGATGCATCCTTCAGAGAGCACAAATTCAGACAACTAAATCCAGAGGAAGGTGTCAATTCTGAAGATGCAGAGCTTACGATATGGTTTTGATGCTCGAGTAACCCGTGGCTTGGCCTGTGCACGCTGTAGAGAGAGCTTGGTCACAGTCTCCCCTGAGGGCCTCAACTACATTGTGACAGCAATCGAGAAGCCAAGAAGGTGTAAGCAGAAACGCGTGTCCCTCATTCAGCGGAATGAATGGGCTATCACAAGTCATTTTGCTCGGAGCTCGGTTTAAATTGTAGAAGATTTGAACTGGGGAGAGTAGAAAGGAAACTGTCACATAGGAGAAATAACAGAGCACTCTTTTTAGACTAGAGAATGCTGAGCATGCCATGATGAACTGGAATTGCTCTCTGGGCATCATCTAGGAGCTGAATATCCCCTGTGTTTGTACTGATGTCTGGCCATATATGCGGATACAAGATGGGCACTCTACCCCGTTCGACTGAGAATATGGGGCGACTGATTTGCACACCAGGCGTGCCTTGGCCTTCAGTAGTGAAGTTCCTGGGCCAAGGACAATCAGCTGGACGTTTGACGCGTCGTGCCGAAGCACAGATGCATCATTGTAGTGCCGAGGTCCATCGCGCCAAGGACTACTACCGGTAGCCATCGAGCCCATGCGACTCAGCGCAGGGCCTCTGTTGTTCACAACATCGCCCATTCAGAATCTAACCCAAGAGCAAAGACAATGGAGGTTCAAAACGGCGTCCTCCATCCACGTAAGCGGCGGCGGAGAAGGCGCCTTGACCGGCCTGCCATTTCCGCGCGCCTGCTGCTCGACGACCGTCTGAAGGGTGAGGTGGGCGTTCTGTCCGAGGACCTGTTCAACGACCTCTTTCCTGGCTCCAAAAGTACTGGTGAGTAGTACCTCTGCGCCGCTTGGGCTGGTCTAACCGTGTCAGGGGTGAACGGAGACGCGCAAGGCCCGGATCGCGTGCATCACGTCGCGATTACCCCATGGCAACCGAGCTCCATCGTCGCTTCCCAGAACGTTGCGTGGACTATTCTTCCCGTGCGCATCGCGGACAAGACGGAAAGCGTGGCTGCCCGCCCACACTCGTCCCTCCAGGTTCCTGCCTCGTCGCTCGCCCTCCAGTCATTCTCACAGCTCCTGCACAGCCTGGCTCCGCACAGGACGCAGCGAAGGGATGCGCCAATCGAGGTGCGAATATACGATGTCGTGCCTCTGGGCCTGGAGACGGTATATGTCAATCTGGACACCGAGGCTCTGCGAAAGCTGGACGACGTGCACGCCAAGTTTGGCGGTGGCTTTGTGAACCAGTCCAATGGGGTTGCAAAGGCGCCCAAGAATCGCTATCTCGACGTCAACGGGACAAAAGGAAAGGCAAAAGTAGACCATACGGCCCAGGAGCAAGCGTGGAGGACCGCCGTACGAGAGGCCCTCCAGCTGCCGACGGTGCTTCACACAGGCGACTTGCTCCCACTTCCACTCCCAGCCCACCCAATCACGCATGCACCGCCTCCACCAGCAAAGATCACCGCGTGTGAGCCCGTGTCTCAAGGTCTGCTCCTGCCCACCACGAGAATCGTTGTACTACAATCGCACCGCAGCTCCAAAACGGCCATTGTCCTGCCGCCTGTCAAGCGGGCCTCCATCCAAAATAACTTTGGTGATGACGATGATGCGGACGATACTTCCAACGACACCTTCTACTCTGCTGCCGAAGAAAGAGCCGAGTCTCGGAACACCTCCCCGCCAGACGACGAGTCGATGGATAACCTCGACTCTGAGTTATCCGGAACCGACGGCGGTGATCTATCTGACGACTCGGAGGATTTCATCTCCCTGAGCGCACCTATGCTGCCACCCCAATCATCGGGCGTCCTTTCGTCATTTACTTCCGCCACTCCTCGACCTGGCAACTACCGGACAAACGGGATTGCCACTCCAGGCTCGGTCTATTCAAGCTTCACTGCGAGCACCGCCCGTGGTACATCTTCGAAGAGCAAAGTCTTCAAAGCGCTCGGACTCTTGCAGAGCATTTCCGATGAATTGATGCATCCGAAACCCGGACCTGAGGATGACGAGGAAGCTCGAGTCTTTGTCGATACCAATACTTTGGTCAAAATTGGTTGTTTTTCTGGTGACTGGGTTAAGGTTGAAGCTACTGAAGAGCCTTCTTCCCATCCCTTGTGGGGATTCGGAGCCTTTGCAGGGATTGACGAAGAAGAAGACGACTCCAATTGGCGTCCGGTCAGAGTGTATGGACTGCCAGAGAACTTGTCCAAAAAGACAGCCAAATATCCTCTTCACAAGACACAAAACCAAGACAGGAGAGTGAGCAGCATGTCTGGATTTCCACAGATGAACACCACCCTACAAGCCTATCTCTCGCCAATATTGCTAGCAAACCTTGGGAGTCCCTCACATCTTCGCATCGCCCCGCTAGCTCCCCAGCAATCGTCACATCTCCCGCGAAGCGCACTTGTTAAACCACGACTCAACAGCTCTTCGGTACCTCCATCTGCTAAAGAAGTCACACTTTTGAAGCTTTCGACACCACTCTCGTCTGACCGACTATTGCAGCCAAGTTTGTTTGCTGCTCTCAAAGAACACTTTGAACAGAAACGACGTGTCGTGAAGAGCGGTGATCTTATTGGTATTTCAATTGATGAGTCGCTTGGCCGGGCCGTGTTCCAAGGTACTACAGAGGAGGATGTTGGTAGTGACGAACTGCTGTCAAAATCTAAGAAGAGCGGCAGTGACGGAATTGTCAGCGTAGGAAGCCGTAACCCGAAGGCTGTAGCCTGGTTCAAAATTGGCAATGTCGCTAGCTCATCACAAGCGCCTCGCGACGGCGAAGAAGGAGATTCCTGGGGTGGTGCTGTTACAGTGGATGCAGCAAGTACGAAAATGGAAATGAACGGAAGCGAACAAGGAAAGACACCAGCGCCTATCAACAATGCATGGCAGTACTACCTGGGAGCTAAGCGAACTCCAATATCGACCTCCCAGAAGATGATGGCATTGGACGAGCTTCCCAAGCCTTACATCTCGTCGCTTCGCAGACGATTACGAGAACTGATGTCTGTAGCTACCAGCCCAAGAGCCATTCACCTAGGATTACCACCAATTGCGGTGTTGATCACATCGACACAACGAGGTATTGGTAAAGCGACTGTAGCCACTAAAGCGTGTGAAGATCTCGGGCTGCACACATTCTCCATTGACGCGTTCGACATTGTGACCGAAGGAGGTGCGGGAGGCGGCGATGTCAAGACGGAAGGATTCTTGAAGGCAAGGGCAGAGCGAGCACTCTCGTGTGGCGCCGAGTTCACCGCATTACTCCTAAAGCATGTCGACGCACTCAGCGCTGATCGAATGAACACGGCGCTGAAAGAGATTCTAGCCGACTCCCGCGTATTGATTGCGACGACCACTGAAATTGATAAGGTGCCTGAGGGCATTCGGGGTCTGTTCACTCATGAGATCGAGATGATGGCACCTGATGAAGGCGAAAGAGAAGGCATTCTGCGCAGTGTTATCGAAGACACTGGAATCAGACTGTCTCCTGAAGTTGATCTGGGCAACGTTGCTATTAAGACTGCAGCTTTAGTTGCTGGTGATCTGGTAGACGTTGTTGATCGTGCCTTGGTCGCAAAGAGCAATCGACTGGAGGCACTTGCAGCATCTGCATCCAAGTCCTCGACTTCATCCGAGAAGATTACAACGAGAGATATCGAGCTTGCGGGCGGCCACTTCAGCAACAGCTTGACCAAGGCTGATCTGGACGGGGCTGTAGACGCAGCACGCAAGAACTTTGCCGACGCTATCGGAGCGCCTAAAATCCCCAATGTTGGCTGGTCAGACGTAGGAGGTCTCACCCATGTCAAAGACGCCGTCATGGAAACCATTCAGTTGCCATTGTCACGACCTGAGCTCTTTGCCAAGGGTATGAAGAAACGCAGTGGTATCTTGTTCTACGGACCTCCGGGGACAGGAAAAACATTGCTCGCCAAGGCCATTGCCACAGAGTTCTCCCTCAACTTTTTCAGTGTCAAGGGACCAGAGCTGCTCAACATGTACATTGGTGAGTCTGAAGCCAATGTGCGACGTGTTTTCCAAAGAGCTCGTGATGCTCGCCCTTGCGTTGTATTCTTTGATGAGTTGGACTCTGTTGCGCCCAAGCGTGGTAATCAGGGCGACAGCGGTGGTGTCATGGACCGTATCGTCAGTCAGTTGCTTGCTGAGCTCGATGGTATGAGCGATGGAGGTGAGGGTGTTTTTGTGATTGGTGCCACTAACAGACCCGATTTGCTCGACCAAGCACTGCTGCGTCCTGGTCGATTCGACAAGATGCTCTACCTTGGTGTCTCAGACACACATGAGAAACAGCAGACCATTCTGGAAGCCTTGTCAAGGAAGTAAGTTCTTCCTCTTTGCTTTTCCAAACTGCAAATGCTAATATCCCGCTTAGATTCACGCTCCATCCTGATCTTTCGCTCCAAAGAGTCTCCCAAGGCCTTCCATTCACATACACTGGTGCCGACATGTATGCCCTCTGCTCCGACGCCATGCTCAAAGCTATCACGAGGCAAGCACGTGCAGTCGACGAGAAAGTAAAGGCGTACAATGCGACACATTCACCCTCCATTACCATTGCATACTTCTTTGACCATCTGGCAACAGAAGAAGATACCGCAGTCATGGTTACAGAACAAGACTTCATGGAGGCACACAAGGAGCTCGTGCCTAGTGTCAGTGCTGACGAACTGCGGCATTACGACACAGTACGCAAGTCGTTTGAGGGCACAGGAAAGAAAGAGGACGAGAAGAAGAAGCAGGCGATATCAAACGGCAACGGAGAATCAGCGCAAATTTCGAGTTCGAAGGGCAAGGGCAAAGCATCAGCAGACGAAGAGGAAATAATGAACCGTATCCAGAACGTCAACTTGAATGGGTCAGCCGGTGGAACCAGCAATGTGAATGGAAAGGGGAAGGCATCAGCTGCAAATCACACAAGCAAGAATAGCGTTGACATTGCCGAGGGAGGATTTGGGGACGCAGCGCAGGACGATGATTTGTATTCTTGATCTTGTAGTTTTTAAAAAGATTTTTACCGCCAAAAGCAATGATTATCTGTTGATATCCACAGCTGCATGTTAGTGTTCACTGACATGTGCAGTTTGCCCCGCGGAGCAAAACCATAGCGACGTAAGGTGCAAATCGATAACGATGGCGCCACCCCTGGTTGATCCACCCATCAACCGCGATCCTGGAAACTTCGTTGAGAAGCACACTCTTGCTCGAACATGATCATTGGCTGCACCTCTCACACAGCCCGCGGTCCCTAAGGATCCTGACGTAACGAATGTTTTCTACCAACCTCTGCCAAGCAGGTATGGTGGTCAACTTTTCAAGATGCACAATTCTACAATTTTCGAATTTCACTCTTGTCTCCACTTTGCATCTTCAATTTCTAGCAACGAGTGTACGATTCCTTTGGCAATACAGCAGCTCTCCGGCGACTATCCCATTAGTAGTCCATTCGTATGGGCATTCTCCACAGCACCGTCGTTATGCTAGAGACTTGACAATTGCACCATGATCACAACTAATACTACTACAACTACAACAACAACATCTGAGCACCCGGCACGGAAAGTTGGTGAAGAAAACCTCTCTAAAACACAAGCGGCAATCGAATTCGCCCAGCAAGCAGAACGCCTCGGACAATATGCACCGTATCAGGAAAACAGCTCCACCGGCTCAACACAAGCGGTCGAAGCTCTGTTCGTCACCGCCCAAGACCCCGTAATTCAGACGGCAAATGGAGGCCGCCTGCCCGCCGTGCCCATTGATGAAGCGACCAAGCTTAACAGACTGAGGGCTGTCATTGACGATTGGAATCCGAGCCAGGACGCGCTCAAGAATGCGCAGTCACGTGAGTCCAAGGATGGAACGATCCATGGACTCCGCTCTGAGGAGGAGAATGGTGGCGGGGACGAAAAGCAGGATGTGCCTTTGGGCGATTCGAAGCCTTCTTCCAAAACGAATCCGCTGTTCCCCCCGTTGCCAATGTATGGCCCGCCGAGTATGCTGAGAAAGCTTCATTGCTGGACGTTTAGAGCTACTTCTTCTGTTCTGTCTCTGTGCTTTTTGCTGATTATCATCTTGGGTGCGTTCTTTACGAGTATTCCTATAGTGGTAGAGCGATTGTGGCTACGCATGACATTTAGAAATCCGAATCAACGAAGACTGTTTTACCAGGAGGAAGAAAGACGGCGGAAAGCTAAGAGAGCGGCGGAAAGAGCATGGGAAAGACATCACACAGAAAAGAACGAAAAGACGGTCGATAGCGAAGAAGAAGGAAAAGATACTGACGAGTTTGTTCCATTGGAAGACGGTCCAGATGAACTACGTTGTGATGTTCGGTATTACGCTCGGCGGGTCGGACTTGATTGCGAGGCCTTTGAAGTACAAACCGAGGACGGGTTTATCATCGAGCTATGGCATATCTACAACCCCCGAGATTACAGACGCTCCAGTGATTCACACCGCTTACCACAATCCCCGGACGTATTTACAGACAACGGGTCCTCACATGGCACAGCACGCTCGCAGTACTCGCCAGGCGAGAAAAAGTACCCAGTCCTCATGATTCACGGCCTCTTACAGTCTTCTGGAGCGTACTGTACCCAAGATGACGACAGTCTTGCTTTCTTCCTTGCAAAAAGCGGATACGATGTCTGGCTTGGAAACAACCGTTGCGGCTTCAATCCAAAGCATGCCACGCTCGAGTACAACGATCCCCGCATGTGGGCCTGGAACATTCGACAAATGGGCGTCATGGACCTCCCCGCCCTCATATCACGTGTTCTCTCAGAGACAGGCTTCGAGAAGCTGGGTCTCATTGCGCATAGCCAAGGCACGACGCAGTCCTTTGTTGCTCTTGCGAAAGAGCAGCGACCCGACATTGGCGACAAGATATCTGTCTTCTGTGCTCTGGCACCTGCCGCATACGCGGGCCCTCTAATCGAGAAGGCGTATTTCAAATTCATGCGCATGATCAGTCCGGGCATGTTCCGTGCCATATTCGGCATACATGCATTCATCCCGTTCATGATGACCATGCACTCCCTCCTGCCAGCGAAATTTTACGGCGCGATGGGATACCAGGTGTTTTCATTTCTGTTCAACTGGACCGACGACCGCTGGGAGCGCGACCTGAGAGACCGCATGTTCCAGTTCGCACCCGTCTATGTCAGTGCGGAGAGTATGCGGTGGTGGCTAGGTCGCGAGTGCTTTGCAAAGCACAAGTGCATCCTCTCTACCCACGAGGAGAAGAGCATCGAGGAGCAGGAAGACGAAGAAGAAGATAATAACAATCAAGCAAGTCAATCCCGGTCACCAGATGAACACTCGGATGAAGAAGACGACAAATCTTCTCCAGACGGAAAACCGAAAAACAATGACCGAACTCGTTTTGCCTGGTATGGCCCGCGTACGCCCCCGTTCGCCTTCTGGGTCTGCGGTGCAGACTATCTTGTCGACGGGAAGCGCCTGCTACGCCGCTTTGAGCGCGGTCGTGAGCCCTTTGTTGATGTTGTGCACTCCAAGGTTATAGACGGGTATGAGCATCTTGACGTCATTTGGGCCATGGATGCGATTGAGCAGGTGGGGAAGGAAGTTAGAGAGGTGCTATGGAAGACTGCGCCTGAGGGAGCGAGGAGTGTGTGTCGCACGCCGAGAGGATGTGAGGACGTCGAGGAATTCTATCAGCCAAGGAGTGGGGAGGATGTAGGTGGGGGGAAAGAGGGATAGGGAGATGAAGTAGTGTTGGGTGTCGTGGAAGCTATGATGGACATGCAAAGTATATGCATTTAGATTTTGCGAGATTTTGCGATGTACACGATAGATCGATACACTAGTCTTTTCCTACATGTACGACTCAATGTAGGTGTGTTCATGACGAGACTTGGGTTCGCTGACTAAGATGTCAGTCCAATCAGCGTGGGGCAACTACCATATGACATTGTCTCCACCACCACAGCTACCTAAACCACTTATACCACTAACCTGTTGAACACTCGCTACAAAAAGGCAATCAGACAAAAGATAAAGTTATCCGAAATTTTCAACCTGATCAACCATACTCTCCCTACGTCAAAGAAAATTTCCCAACTACCGTCAGCAACCCAATCATGGACCTCGTCATGAACAACACCCGAGACGCTCTAGCAGCTGCCTCTAGAGGCCCAACTGAAGAAATCACAGCTGGAAAGGTGCCTCTTCCTCAAAATATAAGTTTGTGGCCCCATACGTCCAGCGATGCGCAGCAAAGCTATGCTCTCCTGGAAGCCGCGTCCTCTATCGCCTCTCTCCAAACCACAATCTTCAACGAGGATTTCCGCGTGGGAAGAGGACAGGCAGAGCACTACGACATTACTGACACGGCGGAAGCTCCTTTGGCGTTTGCAGATATGGCATCTGCGGGGTTGAGAGCGATGGAGGGACCACTGTCGCTTTTTTACACGTGTGTTGTGTCTCAGGAGCATATTTTCAATCAGAGTATGCACAGGAGTGAGATCCACCGCGCGTTCTTGGACGAGATTTTTGGAGAGTTCAATCTTACGGAGTCGGCGCTGGGCCAGCTTGACGGGATTCTAACTGCGTTTATGGCGGCAGTTAAGATTGTCGCTTTCGAAGTACAGCAGGGTGGTACTGTGGATTACACGTTCCGAATTAACCATGTCGTGTGTAGAGAAGTTTACGGAGATGACGGCAAGCGGGTCTTGGTCTACCAGCCACGCACGCGTATCGTTTATTTGAAGATTGATTTCAGCACGTATAGGTGGGCTACTTGTAAGGAACCAGAGACCGGGACATTACTGATGAGCTATACGACACATGATTTTGATCTGAACATTCAGAGATTTCTTGCTTCAAAGGCGAGGTTCGATGTCGTGTTCCAAGGACTGCTCGGCGAGGACACTGCTTCGTATGCTAGGAGGGTTAATCATGTTCTTGTGGCCGAGTGACCGAGTCTGGTTAGACATTCAGTAACAGTTTGTCCTGGTTGCAATGTAATTAGGTGTGCGGGCCGACTTGGAAGTGGCCTGGGTATGTTGAGCTGCGTCATTTTCTGCGGTGACCAATGGGTTTTTGTTCCCTGGTGTGTTCTTGAAATGCCGAGACAACCAACATGAGTGAAGAAGAGATGATGATAAGTAAGACTTTCGAAGAGAATAGGAACGTCGAAAAGTGCAGTCCCGCGAAGATGCCTAAAGATTGACGAAGCTGCCACTAACAGGTCTTGCAGATATATCTCGGGCTCATCCAGAAAACGCAAGAAACTCAGAGCACAGTATTGTCTATCCCTTCGCGGATTTTTGGTCTCATCTATAGCTGTACTCTGTCTCATCGTCACTTTCGTCCTGCACGTCTACCTCATCCTCAATTTCCTCATGCAGGATAAGGCCCATGTCGTAGGTAGTTTCCCTGATCTGTTCTGCTTCCACATCATCAATCATGTTGTCCTCCATGATGAGCAAGATTGCAACTTCAGGGACGAGCACAGCCTGTACAAAAGCTGCTGGTCCCGAGGTCTGGACGACGGCGTCTGTGGAGCTCTTGATCTCGTTCCGCAGCTCCTTCATAATGGTCTCTGTCATTGATCGCCGACCGCGGGGTCCGTAATAACCGGGGAACGTATTGTAATCGTCGAGGACGAACGATGTGCCTTCGTTTTCGTTTTCATCTTCGTCTTCGTTGTCTTGTAGTCTATCATTTCGTCTGGAACGTATTGCGCCCGCTTTTCCGGTCAAAGCAATTGGTTCATAGCGGTCTCTGTACTTGCTTGGTCGGTCGTTTGTAAGTACCCTATATAGTTCTTTCCTGTGCTTCTTGACCCGCATAGGTAATGCATCCCAGTCGATCTTTGGATAGCCTGCACTCTCGTACTCTTCGTTTGCTGAAACCTTCTTGTGCGTGCTGCAGAACGCAGTTTGGTTCTTGACGGTGGTCTTTTTCCCATACCAGAAATCCGCATAAACATCATCATCGACCGTCATCTTACACAGCGTACATTGCGTTATCTCAGGTATGCCCTTGAGCTCGGCCACGTAAGCTTCCATCTTGTCGAGCTCCTCTTGTGGAATACTAGAATCTAGCGGAGATGATTGTTCTTGCTTCCATTCGCCAAGCTGATTGAATAGTCGTGCAGAGCTGGATGACGGCGAGGCTCTCTTGCTCCTCGGAACAGGAAGGCTCAAATCTTTGTCTTTCAGGACGGAAGACTTTGGTCCACTTGCTTGTGAGCTGATTAGTTTGTTTTCATGAATTTCTTTCATGGGAACGTCTGAGTCGCTTTCGTCATCCTTTTCTGACTCGCCGTTGGTACTCTGTGTGCCATACATCCTTCCACTAGGTTTCAAATTCTTGCCGTACATACTACTGCGCTTCTGAATAAGATTTGCATGAATATTGCGGGTCTTTCCGGCTTTTTGCCCAAACATTGTCTTTTGCTTCTTTGGTGTTGATGACCCATACGCCATGGGATCAAACCCGAATCCTGTATCCTCCTTTCCTCCTTGCTTCAAAGAAGATTGGGAAGTTGAAATACTCTCTTTATCCTCTTCTAATCCCTTTTGTGTCTTGTGTGCCTGTCCCTTTTGGTATGCACCGAAACGAGGAGCACGCATTTCAGTGTGCTTCCTCTTGGAAACACCTCCAGGCGCGGTTCTTAGCGCTGTGTCTGGCAGTTTGCCCATTCGTTTCTTCTGTATAAATAATTGTGGATCCAAGGGCATCGATGATCGAGATGGAGGTTTTTTCAATGCGGCATCAGGTTTGGGTCGATCATCTGCTTCTCGTCGCATCCTTGCTAGCTTTTCCAGGACATTCTCGGTCGATTTGGAAGTTGGAGGTGCCAGGAGCTCGTCGTCAGACACAGGTTCCGCATAGATGCTGTTTTCATCTTCTATTTCTTGTCTGGATTTTGCTATGGTACTCAATACATCCTTGGATGTTTGCTTGGTCCTCATTCGCTGCGGCACACTCAGTAGCTCAGGATCTTCGACGCCTGAATACTGAGTTCCATTTCTAGCCTTGTGGTTTCTTGTTGACTGATGTGTTTCGTCATGATCTTCATTGGTTGCATGTTGCTTTCCACCCACCATGGACAATAGCGGGCGGGCATCTCTTGTCAATCCTGTCATTGGATGGAGTGAGGAGTTAGAGTACTACACACATTGGGAGAGTGGCAGAGCTACGGTTGACGAGGAGCGGAGAGAAAAGGCTGTTCTGGGGTAGATTCGTTGTTTCGCGGGGAGTGAGGGCTGGAGACGCGCTTTCCCTCGAGACTCGCAACCGCGTCGCGCACGGTTGCACGTGCTCAGTTGATCACACTTTCACTCTCAATTAGCGCAGACAAGTACTGTACGCTATTCGGCCTGTAGGGAATCTCTAAACCTCAAGACTTTTGCCGTCCCAACATGACCAAACTGGAACAAACGACCAAGCGTACTTGTTGCACGTTGGATGCCCGCGGCGAAGAAGCACGCTAAGGCAGGTGCCCCACAATAAAAGTTCCCATCGCACCTCTGCCGCACACCTCCAACGCCTCAACACCTCGACCATCGCATCTCTGCCACCTCCAAACCCGCACAAAATGGCCGCCGACGAATCGCTCCAAGCGCCGCTCAACTTCACCGGCCACCGCCATCTTATCTCGCGGCTCCTTCTCTCCACCCTCACCGGTCGCCCAGTCCGCATAACAGCTATCCGCTCCTCGTCCACAAACCCCGGTCTTACACGACATGAGACAAACTTCATCCGACTTCTCGATGCCGTGACAAACGGCTCCCAGGTTCAGTTCAGCATGACGGGCACAACGCTCGTCTACCGCCCTGGTCTCATCACGGGCTCGGCAGAGGGCCTCGGCGCATCCGGCGGCGTCATACGGCACGAGATCCCACGAGAATGCGCCAAGAGAGGCGTGAGCTGGTGGCTGATTCCTCTCTGCCTGCTCTCGCCCTTTAGCAAAGGAAACATGAACGTCATCTTCCACGGCGAGGGCTGCGTGACCTCGTCTACCCAAGCCGGCGATGTCTCCGCAGACACGGTGCGCACGGCGCTCCTCCCGCTCTACAAATCCTTTGGAATTGAGCGCAGCATCGAACTCCGCATTCTCAAGCGCTCCTGCGCGCCTGCCCAAGGCAAATCCGCCGGTGGTGAAGTCCAGCTCGTCTTCAACCACCAAGTCCGTCTACCCAAAACCTTGCATCTCCTCAACCCGGGCCGCGTCAAGAAGATCCGCGGTGTAGCATACTGCGTCGAAGTCCCCAAGACCAACAACGAGCGAATGATTTTTGAGGCGCGTGGCATCCTCAACAAATTCGTCCCAGACACATACATCTTCTCCGACGCCTCCCCCGCACCCCTCATCCCCACGGCGCAAAAGGGCGCAAAAGTAAAAGGCGCAGTCGGTTTCGGCCTCAGTCTCGTCGCCGAGTCAAGCACCGGATGCATGTACTCTGCTGACGTGTGCTCACCCCCCGAGGGTGGCGTGCCCGCCGACGAAATTGGCAAGCAGTGCGCATACCAGCTCCTAGAGAAGATTTCACAGGGAGGGTGTGTGGAGAGCGTCGCCGCGCCAACGATGCTTATGCTCATGGCCATGGGTAGCGAGGATGTAGGACGAGTGGCGCTGGGGAGAGACGTCCTGGCTAGCGAGGAGCTCATCCAACTCGCGAGGGACTCGAAGGTGTTTGGCGGAAGTGGGTGGGGGTTCCGGGATGCGGGCGAGGACAAGGAAGAAATTGTCGTCAGTGTCGTCGGGAGAGGAGTTGGAAATGTAGGGAGGAAAGTCGCATAGAACTATTCCTTTTTCCTTTTCTTTCCTCTCCTTTTCCTTTCGATATTAAACTTGCATACATAGGTAGCATAAAAGGGGGAAACACGGATAGCGACATGGTGGTATAGAGAGAGAGAGAGCGAGAGAGAGAGAAGAGAAGAGAAGAGAAGAAAAAAAAGTTTAGAATTAAATGATACCCCCCCCCCCCCTTAACACCCATTTCAGAGCTTTTCCTTTAGCATCCCCAGCCCTCGTCAGACAGACAGACATGTGAACCCATTCTCTTCTTGTTCTTCTTTCTCATATGCACATACATGTAAGTTCGCTCATAGCAATTTCTGGTCAAGCTAGAATAGGGAAGAAAAAAGGAACGCCGCCCAATGCTTTCGAACTGTCCATCCACCCAGTCTTGTGCAGACTCTCTCTCTTCCTTTCTCTCTCTAAATAACACGGAAAACACAAACATACGCATACCCACACACACATACACACACAATCAGTCCGCTTTGCGATTATTTACTGCCTCTTCCCCCTCTCACTTCCACTCCCGCTCCCGCTGCCACTCTCCTCCCCTTCATCATACTTTTCATTGTACTTGTTATCGGCGCGGTCTTTGTACGGGCCTTCGTCGCCCTCGTCGTCGCTCAACAAATCCTCGTCGCTCTCCCCAGCAAAAGCATCGTATAGCTCTCCACCCCTGCGCGTCCTGCCTCGCCCCTTCTTGGCGCCAGCAGCTAGCATCCCGGCATCCTCGCGGTCCTCGACGTCATCCAGGACCGCAAACTCGTACGAATCCCGCGAATCACGGAGGCGCTTGCGTCTCGCGATGAACAGGTATGCGCCGAGGCCGGCGATAAAGACCAGGATGAGAGAGAGTGCGCCGTAGATCCATATCTGCGTGCGTTTAGACACGCCGAATGTGGGGAAGGGGTTGGGGAGGAAGTTCTCTGCCGGATCGGCAGAAGCGGTCGTTGTTGGTGCTGTCGACGTCGCTGCTGCCTGGCCCGTGTTAGTCAACGTCTGAGACGGCTTTTGGTTGACGGGGCGATCGGGGTGGTCCGAGGGCACGGCGGTCATGGTAGGAGAACTACCAGTGGGGATGGAAACACTGGTCGTGTGGGCAGGGTGGTCGTCAATCTTGTCGTGGTCGTCGTCATCGTGCTCGGAGGGGATGGGGAGAAGTTTTGACTTTGAAGAGTCGAGGCTCTCGCCCCAAAGTCGAAGCTTCCAGTCTGTAAAGACACCCGTCTTGGAGTTGTTGGGTATCACGTCTTTGATGATGACTGTCCAGTTCCCAACACCGGCCTCGCCCCAATGGGCAACTGACATGAAGGTCCAGTCTACGTATCCGTAGGGCGCTGTATCGTCGCGGCGGGCAGTGGAGAGGTGCGAGACCATGCCTGAAGGGGAGACTAGGTCAACGCTCAGATCACCACGACGCTGGTGCTCCACATTCATGGTCAATGTGATATGTTCGACACGCTCAAAGTTTGACCCCTTGAGCATGTCGGCGGTAACTTCAAAGGTACTGGCAAGACCCGTGTTTCCCTCGGGAATTGCCTTCTTGACGTGCATCCAGGGGGACCAGAACCAGGCTTGCGGTTTGACCAGTTTCCAATCCTTGGCCTTTTCCACAATAGCCCAGGCATCGAGTTTTCCGTATCCAAATTGATGGCTGTACTTGCGATCAAGGGCAGTCTTTTTCCAATCGTTCGTCTCTTCGAATTGAACGGCCGTCAGAACGGTGAGCCATTGCACATCGCGCCATGTGAGGTCAGGGCGAGCCTGCAAAAGAAGAGCGTACACGCCGACTCCGATGGGTCCAGCAGCCGAGGTGCCTCCATGCTGACCTGTGCACTTGTTTGCGCCAACATCAGTGGTGTGGATTGCATCTCCACCGCCGCTGCTATAGGTCACAACGAGCTGAGCAGAGCAAGCCTCTGAGTAGTAAGGGTGTTGGTTGTTCTTGTCAATTGCGCCAACCGTGATGCTGTAGATGCTGTTGGTGTAGCCGTCAAAGTTGCAGTTGTCGTCGCTCGATGCGCCGTTGCCTGCTGCAAAGACGTAGATGGAGCCCTTTCCACCGCGTCCTTGCTGAACAGCAGTGACCATGGCCTTTTCAATGAGTATTCCGGGGGCTTGCATGGTCTTGCCATCGTCAGGAGGGCCCCACGAGCACGAGTAAATGTCGTTCTTTTGCATTTCATAGTTGATGGCAAGCGCCTCGTCCATGTCGGTGATGTCGCCTGAGAGGATGCGCACGCCGGAGATTTTTGAGTCGTAGGCCAGTCCCACACCGCAGGCGTTGTTGCGACCTGCAGCAACTTCTCCAGCGCAGCGTGTGCCGTGGCGATCGTCGGAGAGCTTTGGCGTGGGGAGGTCCTCGTGGTCGTTGAAGTCGTGCGAGCCCTCGGCGAAAAAGTTGTCCTTCAGGTCGGCGCTGTTGTAGTCGAGGCCGTCGTCGACAATGCACGCAGTGACGCCTTTGCCGGTGACGCCCTGCATCCACACGTCGGTGACGTTGATGTCGTTTCCGGGTGTCTTGACGTTGAAGATGTGCCATTGCTCCTCGAAGATGGGGTCGTGAATTTCGAGGGATTTGGCAGCTGCTCGCTGCTGGGTGATGGCGTCTGCGACCGAGGGCAGCGTCTTGGCTCGTTGTTGGGGTATGACATTGCGCTTCCAGTGCCGTGGCTTGAGCTTCTGCTTCTGGGTGAAGTGGATGTCGTCCAAAAGGTGGTGCTCCTGGCCGACCTGGCGCTTCCGCCGGCGCCTCTTCAGGTCTTGCTGTGCGTTGTCTACAATGTCGTAGTCGTGCTTGGGGGCCTTGAAGACGTGGTGGTGGTCGAGCGAGCCAAAGGGGCCGTCGTATGCCAGGCCCAGGTATGTGGCGAGCTCGGCCGGGGTGGTCGAGGGCGACAGGTGGACGGCATAGTAGTCGTGGGTGGCGTAGTTGCGCGCGGGGAGGTGGTGGTTGCCTGCTGCAGCGAATGTTGCCGCCGAGAGCAGGGACCAGATGTCGAGGATGCGCATGGCGCTGGGGGCGGGTCTATGGGCAGCCTGCTGCGGGCATACAGGGGCAGAGGCAAGGGCAGTGGCAGTAGCAGCGGCAGAGCGAGCGCGACAAGCGGCAGCGAAGAGTGCTGGCTGAGAGGGTTGAGGATATCTGGCAAAGTGCCCAAAGCGACCAGTCAGACGCTATATGGAGCTTCCTCGGGAAGGTAGCGGGCGGCGACGGCTAGGGTTGACGGGGAGTGGCTGAGGCTTAGTCGAGGCTTAGTCGAGGGAAGTGGTGCAGAGTGGATGCAGCGGATGCAGTGGGTGCAGTGGATGCAGTGATGCAGGGCAGGGCAGGGCAGGACAGCGTGGAGAGGGCCAGGAAGAAGAGCGTGCAGGCTACCACGTGTCGCAGGCAAAGAAAGAGAACGAGGCCCTTGGCGGCGGTGATGATGGCGCACGGGGATGCTGAAACACGACGAGGTTTGAAGCGTTGCGCGTCGCTCAGACTCGACAAGCCACAGTACACCTCACCTCACGACCTCAGGCCAAGCGCCGGGAGCAGGGGAGCAGCGCTTGGCACGCCAGCCCAGCAACAGGCGACGTGAGGTGGGGCCGCGCTGCACGCTGGGCTGGCGGCGGTGGCCGTGGCGGTGGGCGTGGTGGCAGCCGTGGTGGCAGCCGTGGCACTGTTGGTGCATTGCTGGCGCACTGCTGGCATTGGTGGGTAGACGGTGGGTGGACGGGCACAGGCACAGGCACAGGCACGGGCACGGGCACGGGCTCGGCCAGCGGTTGCGGCAGCGTCAGCAAGACTCGAGCAGAGAAGGAGAGAGAGAGAGTGTGCGTGCGTGTGAGAGCGAATGAGGCAGAGGAAGCTGGCCCTCAGTCACTCGACATGGCCAGCGCGAGAGAAGCCCGTGCATTGCCAGTCACGGACGTTGGCCTTGGAGGCTGCCAGCATGGGGAGAGACATGCGCAGAGTCAAGGCGCTGGCACACTGCAGCGCTTCGACGTCTCTGCCATGTGGGAACGCCAGCAAACGTGTTGGACTGCTGCTCTGGCATGGGCAGTAGCGGGAGTAGTGGTGGTGGCAGCAGCAGCAGTACTCGTCCTAGCGCACAGGCGCACTTCCCACCATTTCGGCTGAGCGAGAGGCTGGTCCCCGCCTCGTCGACTCTGGCTGCAGCCCACCAGCTGGCTGGCGGCCATGAATACTCGCGCCGTCCCTGCCCTCGACTTGCATCTTGCCTCTTGCATTCCTCGTACCCGTCCTGCACTCGTCGTACCCGCCCTGCACGCGTCGTACTCGTCCGGCACTCGTCATACCGTCCTCTACGGCGGCTCTGCCCTCTGCCCTCTGCCCTCTGCCCTCTGCCACCCGCCGCCATCTTGCTTTTTGCCGTTGCCCACACGCACATTGCATTCTACCTGGGTAGCTCCGGACAGCCCCTCGTAGCGCAGAACAGCCCGTCATAGCTCTGTATAGCTCAGTGCTGCATAGCTCAGTACTGCATAGCTCTGCATAGCTCAGTACAGCACAGCTCAAGACTGCACAGCTCAGTACAGCTCCGTACTGCACACCTCAGTACGGCACAGCTCAGTGCTGCATAGCTCAACACAGCACAGCCCACCCCAGCACATCCCAGCACACCACACCACACCTCACCTCTGCGCTGCAAATATCCCCACGCCGCTGGCCAATGCCCGTGTGGCCGCACATCCCCCGCACGTGCAAGGTTGCGACCACCGCAAACTCCCCCACACACCCATGATAGGCCCTGCCCTTGCCTCCCACGTGCCATTGCCGCAGCATGGAGAACAGTAGGGTCGCCAACCCCGTCCTGCAGCGCGTGGCCGACACGACCTACCCACAGAAGCGCACCTCCTACCGCCGCCCGCCAGACGCCCAGCCCACGGCCGTCATGGCCACCATCATTCCAAGCAACACCGCCCGAGTCGCCGCACATCGCCGCCGCCAGGGCCAGCAGATCCCCCCGCCCACCACGGGCCCCGCCAACGAATCCATTCCCGCTGCCCCCGACGTCCCCCGCGCCCCACCCTCGTCCTACAGGGACCCGTACGCGGCCAAGGCGAGCGCTGCAAGAGGGCCTCCGCGCCAGCCTGCCCGCTCGCGCGACCCGGCCATCCTCATCAACTCCAGCCTGAAGCAGCCAAACGTCCAGACTGCCGCCAACAGGCTGTACGACCTGCGCTCCCCGCCCTATGCGCCTGTCGAGCCACTTTCGGGAGCCATTGAGCGCCGCAACTCGCAGCGCATCCCCACCACGCCCTCTGTGCCCGACCGCTCGCCGCTCCAGAAGCTCGAGGGAAAGCTGGACGACATCAGCAAGGAGGAGAGGCGTGCGCGCATACTCGACGCCGAGCTCGTCGCCCAGGAAAAAGTAGAGGCAGAGGCACGCGCGCGACGGGCGCGCGAGGCTGCAGCCAAGCAGCAGCAGCGCATCACGTCTCAGCCTACCCCTCGTTCAGAGAAAGCCTCCAATGTCCCTAGCCGCGCCACGAGCACCAAGCGCCACGTCTCTGTGCCGGTGCAAAGCAAACCCAAGTCTCCATCCATCAGTGACGAGGAATCTGACATTGGCCATACCTACGACGTCAGTGAGCCCTGGGATCCATCTGCCAGTCAGACAACTTCCATTCCCGCCCCCATTCCCGCCACCCAACACGTTCCCTTGCACAAGGGACAGCGGGCACCTTCAGCCTATGTGAAAGCGCCCCACACCAACGTCACAGTTGCGCGCAACCCTAGTCTGAAGGGGAAGGAGCCTGCTGAAAGTTCAAGAGGGTCAGGGAGTTTTCGCGACCGAACCACAGTCTCGCCGGGCCGGAACACGCAAGCCATTCACAGGAAAACAGCCTCGAGCCCTACAGGGCTAGGCCTAGTCGGAGTAAAAGATGCAGCAGCGGGAGCCGAGATTAGTCGCTCTGCCAGCAGAGGGCACGCGCGCGGCTCCCCTCTACCGAAAAGCCCTGCCAGTCAGGAGCAGAGCAGGGACAGTCGCGGCGTCACAGCTGCACAGATGGAGATGCAACAGCATCTTATTGACCACAAAAGAAAATCCTCGCACGGAGTGGGATACCCATTACCACCCTCTTACGGCTCGCCTGGAGCTCCTTCCAATCGCAAGAGCGTCGCCTTTTCCGATCCAGATACAGACGTACAGCAGCAGCAGCACACTTCACACGACCAAAGCAGTCATCATTTCAGACACCAGGAGGAGCCGGAAAGAAGCTACGTGAAGACACCCATGTTGGAAGACTGGCGAGATGCACCAGTGGCTTCTCTCGCTACAGAAGATCTGGATCTTGATGCGCCCATACGATCGAATAGTGGGAAGCATGCGTGGTGGGAACATAATCAAAATCAGAACCAGGATCAGAGCCAGAGTCAGACTTCTCAACCACGACATGCTAGCGGTCACGCAGCGCACACGTATGATGGCTACGCGGACGAGCCCACCATGCCTACTGCCTTTAATCCTCCGCTATATCTCAAGTGTGGGCCTCTTTTACGCTACACTGGTCTCCGTCGCGATCACAGCCAACCTGGCAAAGACCGAGAAATCTGGAGAGGCAGTGTTATGATTGTGACTACTGACGCACAGTCTTCCTACCAAAAACTGCCTACGTTGCGACTATTCAAGCAGCCAATGGACATTCCTCCGCCGCCCCCATTCGAAGTGGACAATGACAACCTTGACCCGGCTTACCTTGACCCCATTGAAGGCCAAAGCAAAGTATCGCGAACGGGAAGGACTTTGTACGTCAAGGCAGTTGATGAGCTTCCCGAGAACGAAGACTTGTCCCGTGTAGAGGATGACACTGGATTGTTCTCTTCGACCAAAAGTCCGTCTGGCAGCGGGTTGGGTGGTAAGTCTAGCCGAATACACAAAAAGGATGGCGAGAAACTTGGCAAGGTGAAGGATATCCCTGGTGTCAGACTCCACGCCGAAAGAGGAGTCACTTTCTGGCGCTTCAATCTCGAAGTCGAATTAGGGGCCAGCCAAGCACGCATTGCCTACAAAATCAATTCCGGTCCTGCTGTCGGGTTTTGGGTTCCGGCCAAGGGCGAGTCTATGAACATCATGTTCCACAGCTGCAATGGATTTTCCTTCAGCGTAGAGTCCAAGGAATTCTGTGGGCCTGATCCCATGTGGCGTGATGTTTTAAATAGCCACAGTTCCCGGCCCTTCCATGTTATGCTTGGTGGAGGTGACCAGATTTATAATGATGCTGCGATGAGGCAAACAACGCTGTTCAGGCAGTGGACAGAAAACAAGAACCCCTTGGCAAAACACAACGCATCTTTCTCCGAAGAAATGCAAAACGAGCTGGAGCAATTCTATCTCGACCGGTACTCAATGTGGTTCTCCCAGGGATTTTTTGGAATGGCAAATTCCCAGATTCCCATGGTGAACATCTGGGACGATCACGACATCATTGATGTAAGTCGCCAAAAACAAAATCGACATTCGTTTACTAACTAAGCCAGGGTTACGGATCTTACCCACACCATTTCATGCAAACGCCCGTCTTCACCGGGATTGGTGCTGTTGCTTTCAAGTATTACATGCTCTTCCAACATCAGTCAGTCCCCGCCGAAACTGAAAAGACTGAGCCTTCGTGGCTGTTGGGCAAGGAGCTGGGACCATATATCAAAGAGCGTTCCAGGAGTGTCTTCATGCACCTCGGACGGCAGGTTGCGTTTCTAGGACTGGACTGCCGCACTGAAAGGAAACGTGATGAGATTCTCACGGAAGACTCGTACGACATCATCTTTGACCGCTTAGAAGATGAGATTATCAAGGGCGAAACCAAGCATTTGATTGTCCTTTTGGGAGTACCTATTGCCTACCCCCGACTTAACTTCCTCGAAAACGTCTTGACAAGCAGGCTGATGGATCCTATCAAGTGGCTCGGTCGTATTGGCTTGCTCGGCAACTTTCTCAACAAGTTTGATGGTGGTGTAGAGATTCTGGATGATCTTGATGATCACTGGACAGCCAAACACCACAAAGAAGAACGCAACTGGTTCATCAATGAACTACAACACATTGCTGCCACAAAGTCCGTTCGAATCACGATCCTCGGAGGTGATGTTCATCTTGCCGCTGTGGGTCAGTTTTACACAAAGAAGAAGCTCAATATACCCAAGGACAAAGACCACAGATACATGCCCAATGTCATTTCCTCGGCCATTGTCAATACACCTCCGCCAGACATCATGGCCGATGTGCTCAACAAACGAAACAAGGTGCATCACCTCGACGGCAACACAGATGAAGACTTGATACCCATCTTCACACATGGCGTTAACGGCTCCAAGAGAAACAACAATTGCCTCTTGCCTCATCGGAATTGGTGTAGTATTCGAGAGTGGAAACCAGGATTTACCCCGCCAGGGACACCGTCTCCACCCGCTACCTCACAAGACGGCCCGGGTCTTACCAGGACGCTCTCAGACTATACGCCTCGACAGATGGTCAGACGTCTCAGCGGCGAACAGCCAGGTCGTACAGGACGGGGCCGCGGTCCACCACTTTCATACCGGAACAATCCAGCGTATGCTGCTGCGGATGAGCAGCAAGTAGACACCCAATACCTGCCACAGTCTTCATTCTCACCTGATCGATCCGAGTC
The DNA here is from genome assembly GCA_022701365.1 of Mycocentrospora acerina. Classification (NCBI taxonomy): domain Eukaryota; kingdom Fungi; phylum Ascomycota; class Dothideomycetes; order Pleosporales; genus Mycocentrospora; species Mycocentrospora acerina. The sequence continues at coordinate 725,712 of JAKUHH010000040.1, forward strand.
TGAACGGCCCACCCGAACGCGTCGAAATTCCCTGTCGTCACTCTTCCGCCGCCGCACGTCAGTTGATAATGTGGACCGCCCTGACTCTGCACCAAACGGCAATCGCGACAGCACTTCGAATGAACGACCTTCCAACTTCCATCGGAGACCTAGTGTTTTGACTAAGAAGGGAATGAATCGACAAGGCAATTATGTGAATCTTGAGGGCGGCCTCGACATTTGTCTTAATGTGGAGGTTTCACAGCATGATCCTGCAGGCATCACTACGCCATATCGACTGATAGTACCTGCGCTAGATTATGATGCTCCTCCAACTGGCCCTGCTGAGAAGGAACGCCACAAATCCATGTTTGGTGGCATGTTCGGCGGCCGCCGCCGTAAACGTACGGTCGGTGACGACGGGCGTTCGCACGATGGCAGCAGTAGCGAGAGCGGGAGCGAGCTGGGCGAGGTTTCCGATGACGACGATGCACAGCATACCGGCCAAAGATACCAGGTCGCACCCAGGGTTCTCGCCCCAGGTGCGGCAGCGCGAGACAGTCGTAACTCTGTGTCAGCGCAAGCTGCTCCCGAGAAGCGATTGAGTTCAGGCTACCATACCAACTCGAGTCCGTATGTAAACCTGCATCAGTCAGACGGCGCGCAGAATGACCGGAGACAAAGCGTCGATGTAGCCAACGGCCCTCGACCTTCTACCTGGGAATCGATCGCTGCGAAACGTCACGTCAGCGCTCCTCATCCTGCAAATGCTCCCCACACCACGACTCATACTGCAGTCCGCACGAGCGCACTACCAACGCACGCCAACCCATTGAGTCGCAGACAACCAAACTATAATTCGTCACACCAGTCTCAGTTGCCTCCCGAAACCAAGGTCCACAGGAAGTCCATGGGCGGTATCCTGAACCAGCAAGGTAACCCGCAGTTTGAATATGACGCGCATGTACTTGCACACGCCCCCTCACGATCGAAACGCGAGTCTTATCCCCCCCACCCGGCTATTGTAGGTGCGGGGCCAAACTCTCCGTACAAACGGGGTTCAATGGATATGCAAGCTCGTAACGACACAGGGGGTGACTACTTTGGTAGCGGAGGGCGTGACCAACGGGCGTCAGGTCACGCTCCAGCAGTTATGACTACTGCCGGAACAGCAACAACGGTCACGTCCAGAGGTGCGGTAGGAGTTAGTCCGTACACAACGGCTAACGCCGAGGCCCAACGACGCGCATATCCTAGTTATCCCGATGCTGGTGCTGGTATAAGACATTTCCAAGATGATGATTCTGACAGCTATGACGAAGACGACGAAAGTCGCAGTGGAAGAGGACAACAGATGAGCCAAGAGAGTTTTGTGCCACCCAAGCCGAAGAAAAAGTGGCAGATATGGCGATAGAGAGAAAGATGTGTTATTAGTCGTGCTAGGTTATTTGTAAGTGCTGGGGGATTGTAATGATATCAGGTGGTAATGAAGCAACGAGAGAGGTACGCATGGATGAGTAGGATGTAATGATTAGTACCTTGGGGATTGGGATGTTTGGTCAGCGCATATATCCAACTTTTTTTGATAGACTGTAGCTCTATCCTGTAATCAATTATTCATAATGAAATTGAGCAAGCGTTTGTTGAAGTTACTGTGATTGCTGAGCATTGGGTGAAGAGTGTCACAGTGACACTCGAAAGTACACGAATCTCGTTTCGAGGAGGAGAGTTACTTCTCACCATAGCAATTGTGATAAGTTAATAAATCACACGCAGAAAATTTCGCTGTCCTCCGGTAGTTGTATCACAGAAGTATGAACGCAAAAGGACCGTCCCTTCACGACCCCGCAAAACGCTAGCGTATGGTAACGCCTTGCAGCTGCAGTCACCACCGAGGCTAACAACACTCGACGCTGCTTACTCGAACAACACCCCATGCTCAACAACATGGAGTCTATTCAAAGCCTTCACTTGTACATATCCACGCTTGGTGACCTCCCAAGCAAGAGAAAGTAAAGCCCAAACCCATCATGTCATCTGAGTCTACAAACCCAACAACGCGACACGATCTCGATGACGCAAAACTTGGCATATACCTACAAGACTACCTCCCAAACCTCAAGCTACCAGTCGTGTCGACGAAAATCGGATATGGGCAAAGCAATCCAACGTATTTTATCGACGATGCGAATCAGACAAGATATATCTTGAGAAAGAAACCCTCAGGGACCATCATTTCGCCGGTTGCGCACCAGGTTGACCGCGAGTATACAGTTCTGAAGGCGCTGGGGACGGTAGAAGGGTTTCCTGTTCCGAAAGTATACTGCTTGTGTATGGATACAGATGTGATTGGGACAGCATTTTATGTATGTTGGGTTCTTGTCACATGTCTTTCATTTTAACATCCGGTGTACCATGAACACAAAGATCATGAGTTTTAACAAAGAGCAGGTCATGGAATTTGTGAAAGGACGTATAATCACTGACCCCAATCTCTCGACACTTCCTCCTACTCAACGCCGCGCCGCTTGGTTCTCTGTAATTAGCACCCTCGCCTGGCTGCACTCGCTCGACCCGGATACTCTGGGCCTGTCTTCCTTTGGCAAGAAAAACGACTTTTACAACCGCCATTGCAATACCTTTTCGCGTATCGAGGCCCAGCAAGCTCAGGTAACCGACATCCAAACAGGCCAACCCCTCGGCCGTGCACACCCTAACTTTGACGAAATCGTGTCTTTTATCCGTGCAAATGTCCCTTCTGAGCGCTATAGTATCGTTCATGGCGACTACAAGTTTGATAATGTGATTTTACATCCTACCGAGCCGAGGGTCATTGCTATTCTGGACTGGGAGTTGAGCACGATTGGCCATCCGCTGCTGGACGCTGTGTATGTCACGGGACCATACTGGAATCGCGCAAGTGGTACTGCGGCAAAGGATGATCAAGGTGGGGAATGCTATGAGCCTGAGAAGCAGAGGGAGAATGGGATGCCGAGTATGGAGGAGTTGGTGGATGAGTACGCGAGAATCGCGGGGTGGGACCCAAGAAGGGATCGGTGGGAGGTTGCAAAAGTCTTTCATTTGATGCGGGTGAGTGTCTTCTTTCCCTACTCCTTTTTTTTGTCAGTTTCGTTATCTTTGCAGAATTTGTATAAAGAAAAAAAAAGAATAGGTGGTGTGCTGGGAATGGACGGGAAGCTGACACGAACGCAACGTAGGGAAGCACAATTAGCCACGGTATCCAAGCGCGTACCGTGACGGGACAGGCAAGCAGCGAGTTCTCACACAAATACTTTGAGAACACGAAAAGAGGGCTCGACACGGCGCTCGCCATGGTGAGAGAGATGAAAGAGAGGGAATCGCCACAAAGTAAGTTGTGAACAAAAGTGCTGGTTTACTGAATACTCCGATACACCCACATTATTTCATCATCCTATGCATTATTGCATGCTCGCATACTTGCAGAGAGTTTTAATACCATTTCTCTCTCTCTCGTTTTCTCCACGAAATCATGCTCGCCGACAACTCGCGCAATCAACACAAGATCTCAGTATGCCCACTCGCTTTCATTTCCTCCTTGTCCCCATCCCATCTCTCATCCCCCCCTTCAATCCTCCCCGCCAAACACTCCACAAAAAAATCTCATATCCCCTCCTCGACTTATCTCTTCCCCACAAACACAAGTTGAAATTATTATTTTTCTAAAAAAAAAAACGAGAATCCCCACCAACCCATAGTTCCTTCCTTCCTTCCTTCCTTCCTTCCTTCCCGCCTCCCACTCACCCACTCACCCACAAACACAAACACAAATAAACCATCGGCTAAACATTTCCCCCATTCCACCCTCTGACGTTCCCCTCCGATCAAACTCCCTGAATCACGCCAAGCCCCACCCCCCTTAGCGCCAAGTCCCTCAAACACGCACGCGTCTCACCTTTTAACCCCCCTCTCCCGGCGGCAACGAGTACGGAGCCTCGCCCCACACTGTCGGGGCGTAAAACATGTCTTCATACACGATGCGTGGGGGGGTGGAGGAGTGGAAGAGGAGTGAAAGAGGAGAGGGTTTTTTTTCTTTCTTTTCCGCAGCGGGATGCGCGACACTTGTGCGGCTCTGGGTGTTTGTGTGGTGTGCTTGGCTTTTTGTTTTTGCTTGTGTGTTTATGTGTGTGTGTGTTTCTCCCCTGGGAGACGGGGGGTTTGTAAGTTGTGTCACTGTTGGAGGGAAGGGAGCCACGTACGTCACGAGGGGGGTGGGTGTAGTGCATGTTTTTTTTTTGGTTTCGTTCTGGAGTGGGTTTTTTTGTGTGTGTGTGTGGTGCAAAATAGTTGGGGAGAAGAAGAGGAAGGGAGGTCAAGGAAGGGTAGGTAGGTAGGTAGGTGTGTGTGTTATTACATGTTGTTTGCGTGACGATTGTGTGCTATAGGTAGATGGACCTGGAGGGAGCGGGAGAGAAAGAATAAAATAAAGGAATTACTACACGCGTCTTCTATGAATGTGAAAAAATTGGAGGGGGTCAGATCGGGGAGCCTAGTGTTAGAGGTTGGTGGGAAGACGAGAAAGGCGCAGAATCCAGCTGGCGCCTTAATCGGGGAGAAGCGAAGAGAAGAGAAGACAAAGAACGAGAGATGGATTGGAAATATAAAAACGCTGAGGGGGTATAAAGGAGTGACTGGTTGTGCAGTACAAAAGGGCCAGGTTGTGCAGTACAAAAGGGCCTGGTTGTGCAGTACAAAAGGGCCAGGTCGTTTGTCCGAAAAAACGAGTTAGAGAGGGGACGTTTTGTACACTAAGAAAAGAAAGAGAGAGGCAAAAGGAAAACGAAGCAAACAAGGAAAGCGAATGACGGTGCAGAGAGACTTCCAGACGGCAACAAGGGGCCGAAACAAGCGATATACGTCTAAAGTGTGTGATTCTTGCTACGAAGCAATCTAGTGATCTGCAATATCCTCGTCGCGACCTGGATACATAATGTCGCCGACGATGACGGCGCGGATGTGATTGAACAAGACGAAAAACCACATTATCAGTACGGCAATGGTGAGGCCATTGCCGACATACAATATCGTGTCGTCTTTGAGTGTGTTCCCAATAGAGATGGTGGCGATGACAAACCCAGTATTGGGGAAGACCATAGCCCACCATCCCAAGTGGAAGTAGACAGCCCATGAGTTGATGACCTGAAAGAAGAGTTAGTCGTTGTAGTGGGAGTAAACGGTGTTCATAGTGTGTACTTACGGCAACAAAGGCAATCATGAAGAACCACATGGCAAGAACCCAGAGGAATAATCCGACAACAATCGCCATGGTCCTGAGCACTTTTGCATCCAAGAGACCATCGCCCTGCAGATCAAAATCGTCGGGAAGAGCATTGGCCATGCCGATGAAAGCAAGAATAGTGAAAGACGGCGGACCGACACCAATAAACATGGCTCCTCGATGTTCCCGATCTGGATACCCTACTTGCATGAGTCGACCAATGTAGTGTGCATACATCAGAATGGCGACGGTGAAACCAAGACCCTGGCATCCCATTCCTGCGGCGATGATCGGCATCCTAGACGAAACCGGCTGAGATCTCGCAATGACTGATGCAATGGTACCTGAGAGCATGATGGGGAAGATGGGAAGAAGCCAAGAGGGCATGAAGCTGGTGAGCTTGTACGTGTGCGCGCAGAAGCAGAATGAGTATTGGAAGGCAGCGAGGCAGAAGGCGAAGAAGGTGTAGAGCCAAAAGGCAATAGCAATTGTGGTGATTGCCCACGCACGGTTGGGGTGATCTTCTTCGTACGACTCGATGATGTACTTTTGCGTACCTGTGATGATGGTGGCAATTGAGAGGAAGAAAGGCCCGAGAAACAATGCCTCACGCTCGTGTGTGATTGATGCTTTGAAGGTACCGGGGAATTTTGTGAAGCGAAGGACCATGGTGCTGGTGAGACTGGCAAAGAAAACGAGGTTGACAATGTAGAAGACAGCACCGATGGTGATGAGACCAGGGAAAGGATGGGGTTGAACGGCAATCAAGGTACTGATACCCCCCGTAGCCATAGTCAGGGTATACCATGCCCATGTAAAGTGCCGAAGCCGTTCGCCGTATGTCATGTACGGCTGGTTAGGATCTCTTTTGTGTGGGATTTTTGTGTTGTGATCCCATCCCTGGTGAGCATGATCATGAGCATCGTCGTGCCCATGTTTCTCAATATCAACAGATGTGGCTGGCGTCTGTGCTGGGAAGGACTGTTGTGTGAATGTCCTCAAGGGTGCAGGTGGAGGTGGGTCATTGAAAGGGCTCTCCGCTTGCTTACCCTTGGAGTCAACCGGGTAGCCGTTGTTGTCAACTGGACCATTGAAGTACCCATCCCCAGATGGATATGGGCCCGCAGGTGTCTGTACCCAGGTATTGGTACGAGTAGTGTCGTTAGATTGGAAAGGGATTTGTTGTTGGGGACCAGACTGAGGCGACTGGATTCTTTGCGGGTCTGATAGGCGAGAGTAGTTGTTTGATTGAGAAGCATAGAGGTTCTCCTGTGGGTTGGACATGCGGGGACCAGTAGGGAGACCATACTGGACTTGCTGTGGTGGGCCTCCAGCTGGAGGACCATACAGCTGCTGTTGCTGCTGGTTTTGTTGTTGTTGTTGTTGTTGCTGCTGCTGCTGGCCCTGTTGAGGGATATATTGGGTCTTTTGTTGAGCAGACGGAAGAGCATATTGGACCGGTTCCCCGTTGTCGAAATTAGGGTTGAATGTGTCTTTGTTCTCGTAGGAAAGGCCTTCAGGCTGGAATCGGGTATCCATTTTTGCTAAAGTCTAAAGAAGGGTGCCTGCACCGTAAGAAGAAACAAACGGGAACAGTAGACAAAAAAGTTAAAATACTAATACATGCAGAGCGTGAGCAATGTATAAACACGGGAAATAAGGATTATACCAGCACCGGGCCGTTAAGGAAACCAAGAGCTTAGTGAACAGGAGGCAGTCGTAGTCTTAACCTGTACAGAGCCTGATCAACATGGGAGGTCGGGCTATGCCTACGTCCGTGCTGTTTCGAACCATGTCACATCACGAAGACTAATTAACTCCGGCGGTTAGTACAGCGACTCTGAGTAGCAACGTAGGGATAGGGTTAGATCTGATCAATCTTGGCGGTGGTCAAGTGTTGCGTACCTTCTCCTGATCTCCACTAGAAGCACCGAATAAGGTCTGTGACAGTACCAGTGCACGTGCATTTGGATGGCCTTCTGAAGTCGATTCCGCCTCATGCCATTCCAAAAATGGACTTGCGACCTTGGCAGTGTCCGCTCTGCCCAGAGTTTGACGTGTGTCCATCTCAAGATGCTCAAGATAGGTTTGTTGAGTGCGCGAGATCTGCGCAATCAACGTCACTTGTAATTGTGTCAAGACGCAATATCACTGCAAGAGGCTGTATCGCTGCACGAGGCACGGCCCGCAGACGACAAGTCATTTACTAGTCCTTAACACGCAGGTGGTATTCACCCCGAAAACATATTATCCTTAGTGAGACCCTTGCTCACATTGAAAAGGGAAAAATCAATCCCCGTCTGAAAATATCCGTAAGAAGAGTAGCTTGCAGGAAGGAGCAAAGAAATCGAGGGTCATCGCAGAACTAGACAAGCTGGATTGGTATCCAAAGCCCCGGGCAGTCCAGTCTGAAGATTGTAATGTGGATCATCATGGACTGGTGCAGAGACATGTCTTCTCAAAGGGAGTCGTAGCCAAGGCGGGTTCTGAGGACGGGAGATTGACGATAGATAGCAAGCGTATCCAAAGTGCAGGGATTTGTGCTGCGGAAAGTGAGTGAAACTGATGACGAAACGCCAGAAGCGGATCCAGGTGTATCGGACTTGATGCCAAGCATCCCGCGCAAAACACGCCTTGAGCGAAGACCCACTAGCGTGGGGACCACAAAGCCACTGCCGCGAACCAGCGATGCTTGTCACGGCTTCAGAGCCTAAGAAAAGGTGATTCCTTACGCGCTACGTCCGTGAAAGACTGGTTGGAATCGACTCCAAACGACTGCAAAGACAGAGAAGCTGTCTCAAGAATGCCGCAGATCCCAGCTTGTATGTTTGGCACTGCTTCGATCAAGCCCAGCCTTAGGCAAAAAGCATATCTCGACCTCATCAAACTATCGTTCTCCCATACGTGTTGCAGATACCCATTGTCGAAGCGCTTTCCCATGGAGAAAGACTCGAATGAAGATTGGACCAAGACGCAGACGAGTTGCATGCACAGCACGCAAACACGCGCGTCATGGCCGCAGCATGCAGTTCGTTATCTGCTGGCCATCGCGACACGTACCTAGATGAATCGATCAACTTTAGGTTGCCAAGTCCGAGTTCATCTGACGTCAAACAACTCTCAGATTACAAATTGTGCGCCTAAGCATCTACATGTGTGCGTTGACCGGGTCCACAATGTGATGCAAGTGATTTAAAAAACGGGCATGAGGCTCGGCGGGATGGCTGAGCGCTGGTCTGGTAGGCGATCATCTGCCAAGGAGGAGGAGTTAGGAAGGCAGATTGTGTAAGCAACACGGTCTGTGCGTTGCGTAGAGTTGCACATGCTAACAGCGTTCTTCCCCCTATCAAGTTATGCCGGAATGATCCGAAGGCTTCGCAGTAAAGCCGCCATCTATACGCCGTTCAACTGAGAGAGATGGCACAATTCCCGGAGTCCCCGTTTCCGCGACAGTACATCTGAGCGCTAGAAGGCCCAAGCTGTCTTTAGCAGGAACGATCCATGTCTTGGAGAGCAGTGATAATCACCAGCATATCACTTGGCACGTCTTGATAGGCGCTGGTGAGGTTCTAGAGCAGCTGTGCTCTCGCAACGCCTACCGCAACCACCTGCCTTAGCTTGAGCTTGTACATATGAGTTTGAACGCAGTCTCCAGCAAGAGAAGGTGCTTTCGTCGGGCAATTGCCAAGTTCTGCCTGCATGATCTTGCAGCTGTCACTGTCTGTGTCATCTTCTCGACAGCGGGTTTCTCACGAAAAGCTCTCGGGTCTAATTGTCATTCAACCTAGAGTCGGCCCGCTAAATACCAAGACAGTCCGCCACTTAATTATGCGAATCGTTCTATTCCATGTCTTTTCATAGATAAGGTTCACTTTTCTTCTCGCACAGGTGAGACGATCAGGGGTAGTCTGAAGATGATTTGCAGCGAATCCCTCTAATGCGATAAGGGCCCACTGTTACAAAGCGGAAACTAGTAGATCGGGCATCCTCAGCCTCATGTAGAGGATCTTCTCATATCCATCAAGAACAGCCGCCCGGCTCAACATACGGATGGAGCGATGGCCAACGGAGGACTACACACCCTTCTCGCGGACCCCGACGACAAAGTCTTTTGCTAACCCATGGCCATCTGAGAGTGCTGAACTTGTGTGGCTGTCCAACGAATCTACCCCAACCCTCCGGGCTTCCTTGTCAGTGAAGGTACCATATAGATCAATTGAATCCTGCTGGTCCATATCGGAGACAGGGGAGATGAGATTGAGAGTATAGAATACGAGAGCACTGATGAAGAAGCCTGTAGCAGATGTGAGCAATTAGTAATGGGTGATTTCGCAGAGAACTAGAAAACGAACCGACTAAAAATGCCATGTAATATAGCTGAACCAAAACCTTCGGCGGATTTGGGTCCCCCCGGACAGTCACGATGAGTCCTCCAATCGTGGGAGCCCATCCACATATCCATGCAGGTATCGCCCTCCAATTAACCCCCTTCCAAAAGTAGTAGCACGAGTCTTCCGTTCTGTAGAGATGGCTCAGTCGAATCCTCCGCTTCCGTAGAATATAGTAGTCACAGGCCATGATTCCTATGATTGGCGCCAGGAAAACAGAGAACGACGACAACACGGCAATAAAAGTAGTTGCACGGTTAATCAGTTGCCACGGCTGAACAATCCAAGCTGCAAGGAAGGTTATGATGGCGCCTCGACGAATATCAATGTAGCGAGGAAATAAGCCTGCCAGATCAATACCACCAGCGATTGCATTGCCGCATATGTTCTCAAACATTGCGGTCAAAGCAAATCCTGCAGACAAGAAGAATACACCTGCACGCGCCTTGGACGACCCATTGCCGCTGTCCATCATTACCATCAGCAGATCTGGCGGGTTCCAGTATACCTCACCGTAGATTTTCTGTGCAGCAGATGCCGTCACCAGACCGATGAATGACACCAAGATGCCAGTGATGACGCAACTGGTGATGGTACCATATACGTATTTTCTGCGTGACTGCGCATACCTTGAGAAATCTGACCCGTTCGTGATTCCAGCTGCCAATCCACCTATCGACTGATTGATTCCCGACATTATCAGCCACGATGAATTAAATCGGGAACCAGCAGGTATATTTTGCCCTGCATGCCAAAGTGGACCGACGCCTTTCGCGACTGCCAATGCCCAAATCATCCACGACAACATCCCGATTCCGCACCAAGTGCATACGACTAGGAAGGGAACCTTGAATTTCTCTGGACGCAACCAAAGGAACGGTGTTGATAGAAACCAGAATACGACAAATCCGACAAACTCGTATGTCGTTGTTGGCATACTTGGGCCGAAAGTGTTTGGTATCCGAGCGAACGAGGGCCAAATGGCAGTAATGCAGACCGCGCAGAGACGCCCGCCATTCCAGCCTGTGCTATCTTAGTCCATTTGTAACGGTCTACGGTTCACAAGAACGCTTACACTGCACAGCGTTCCATACAAAGTTCAGTAATATCCTCTGTAGCAGCGGAATGAAACTTCCCTTCATGCCCCAACTGTACCTGTTCTGCACGGTAAAGCCTATGTGCCATTTTAGTCCGATCCATGCGATGAGCGCCGCAAATGCGGCGACGAGCAGCCGACCGACGACGATGACTAGCATTGACTGTGGCACAGATAGACCCAAAGCTTCGAGGCGTCAGCATGATCTATATTTGAAAGCATCTATACGTACTTAAGTAGGTGCTGGGTGTTTGCCAGTTCCCGATGTTCAAACTTGCTATCGCCCAGAAACCAAAGAAATTGAAAGAGCCCCAGGTCCTTCTACTTGGAGGCAGAGGAATGAGATCGCGGTTGCTCCAAGCACTAGTTTGCTCGTGCAAGGTCTCGTCGCCCTTCAAGCGAAGCTTTTGATTCAACGACGTCCATCTCCGGTTTAGGCCCATACTGCTTTCTGAGGCCGCTCTATACTGCGGAGGGTGAAATTGATGAGCAGAGTTGAATACATGTAGAGAAAGGGCGTTTTGTGTGACACCATAGAGATTGCCTAGAGCTGACTTGAGCAGAAGAGGAAAGAACTGCTATCGGGCAGCATCCTAAAGGCACAACACGCTCGGTTACCGAGCATCCAACATGGCGGCGATCAGCCACACCGACCAATCACTCCCAGTTTTTTGACAGGGAGTGATGATATGCCGATACTTTATAGTTGTTTATCGTGAGGGGTAGTCACTTGGTTTATGAACCCAAGCATTGTTACAGTGGGTTTACAGATAAACATGCATTGATCGACCATGAATCTGCCTAAAGCGCTACAAGTCTTCGATATGGTCCTCCGATGACGTTTTAGTAGAACCAAACAAGATAGTACGATACTGAGTCTAAATGAACGTTGGCAGATGTCAGGCAGGGGACGCGGACTAATGCAAGCCCCGCCAGAGCCCCCACCATCGCGAAATCTTATCAGATGGATTTGGCTCAAGCTGTGTACCTCCCCTTTTCTTACACCCAAGAGTTATTGAGTCGTATCGCTCGTTTTTTGATTACTAGTGTGAGAGCGAGACCATGGAATCTTCAAGGCACCTACGCATTGGCGTCGACGTTGGCGGGTACGCATGCTTTACACATGCCAGAACGAGCATACATTGACTTATGGGACAGCACCAATACTGATGGAGTTATCATTGATCCCTCAAAGTCTGAAGAGCCAGGTAGAGGGATTACTGCTTGGTAAGAAGACTTCTTTTCACCGCAAAAACACGTGACATATGAACATCCGTCTCACCTTTTCCATTTCTTGGGAAGGTTTTTGCAAGCCCAACGATTACATTCATATATGCGGCAGAATTATAATATCAATCTTGAGGACTGACATTCTGTAAAGGCATAAAGCTCCAACAACAACAAATCCAAGTCATGGCATCTCCAACGCCATCACCACCATGTTCGCCTCAGCATCCGTCAATCCAGCCTCTGTGGCCAGCGTCACGATTGGAACTACCCACTTTGTCAACGCAGTCGTGACTCGCGATGCTTCGCGACTTTCTTCGGTTGCAGTGATTCGTCTCTCTGGACCGTTCAGCAAGCATGCACCACCGTGCGTAGATTGGCCTACTTCACTGCGCAAGATCATCCTGGGCCACTATGCTTTAGTCCAAGGTGGGTTGCAGGTAGATGGTGATTTGATATCCGACATCAAGGAGCAGGAAATTGTCGAGCAATGCAATATCATCAAGGAGAAAGGCATCAAGAGCGTCGTAATAAATGGTGTTTTCAGCCCCATCGATACTGTTGAAAGACAAGAAGAACGTGCAGCAGATATTATCAAACGCGAACTAGGCGATGAAATTGACATTGTCTTGAGTAAAACTGTTGCCAACCTGGGGTTCCTTGAACGCGAGAACGCTGCTATTCTCAACGCGTCAATCCTATCGTTTGCGAGACGAACAATCGCATCCTTTCAAGCTCCCATTAAGAAACTCGGACTCGAGTGCCCCGTTTTTATTACGCAGAATGACGGCACAATCTTGAGCGGTGAAGCTGCGAGCCGCCTGCCAATCCGCACATTCTCCTCAGGTCCAACAAACAGCATGCGTGGAGCTGCATTCCTTGTTGGACAGCAAGAAAAGCGTGAGGCAATGATGGTAGTCGACATTGGCGGAACAACTACTGATGTAGGCCTACTGCTTGCGAACGGATTTCCAAGACAGCAAGCAGCGTACTCGGAGCTTTCGGGTGTGCGGATGAACTTTTCATATCCGGATGTGAAAAGTATAGGACTGGGTGGTGGAAGTCTTGTCAAGAGAGTGAATGGCCAATTACAGGTTGGGCCAGACTCCGTAGGATATAAACTGCCAGAGAAAGCACTAGTCTTCAATGGAGATGTCCCGACAGCCACAGATTACATTGTAGCAGGCTCAACAGATGTCACAATAGGCGAGCCAGACAAAGTGAGGGGAAAGCTTGATGAGAAAGATGTGCAAGACTTCAAAGAGGAAACTAAGAAAATGCTCGAACGCATCATAGATACGATGAAAACGTCACCTGAAGACCTTCCTGTGCTACTTGTTGGAGGTGGTGCAGTTATAGCACCTGATACCCTAAAGGGCGCAAGCAGGGTCATCAAGCCTGAGTGGTCTGGTGTGGCGAACGCGATTGGAGCCGCGATGGCGCGAGTCAGTGCTGTCATTGATACAGTCAAGTCTACTGAGAAAAAAACTACCAAGGAGTTACTTGCTGAGATTTCAGAAGAAGCCAAGCAGAGGACAATCGACGCAGGGGCATTGGCATCATCCGTCGAAATCGTCGAGGTGGAGGACTTGCCGCTGCAGTACGTTGCGAACAAGACGCGGTTCATGGTAAGAGCCGCGGGTGACTTCGACTATTCTCGATCGAGCGATTTCATTCAGTTGGGCACCACAGAGGATGAGCCTGCGACCGAGATAGTTAATAACCCGGAAAATATTTCTTCTGATGCCAAACAAAGCGAGACAGCGGAAGACGAAGATATATCAGATATTGATATCGGAGCATACAAACCCAAGGTCGTTGGCCGAGAATGGTGGATCTCGGAAACTGATCTCAACTGGATAACGATTGGCTGCTATATCATGGGAACCGGAGGCGGAGGCTCGCCATACTCGACCATGCTGCGAGTACGAGGAATCTTACGTTCCGGAGGAACTGTACGTGTTGTCAGCCCAGATGATCTGAAAGATAACGATCTAGTGGGGTCTGGTGGTGGTGCAGGAAGTCCTACGGTGGGCATTGAAAAGCTGTCTGCTGATGAGTAAGAAGCTCCTTCACCTTATCTATACCTACACTGACCACAACATAGGATGCTGGACGCTCAAACTCGTCTTTACGAGCTCTTCAAAGGAGGACGTGCCACACATATCATTCCATTAGAGATTGGAGGGTCCAACGGGTTGCAAGGTCTCGTATTGGGTGCGTCAACTAACATGGATGTGCCCTGCGTAGATGGAGACTGGATGGGCCGGGCGTATCCTACAAAATGGCAAACCACGCCAGTCGTCTTTGGCGAGCGCAAGATTGTCTTCGCACCTGTGTGTATGGCTGACGGCAACGGCAACGTGCTATACATGCCCACGGCGACAAGCGATTTGAAGGTCGAGCAAGTTCTTAGAGCTGCCCTGAGTCAAATGGGGAGCGCCGTTGGCACCGCAGATGCACCTGTGACAGGTGCCGAAACAAGACGCTGGGCAGTGGAACACACAATCTCTTTGTCGTGGCGCATAGGAAGGGAAGTCGTACGTGCGAGAAAAGAGAACAGAATTGACACAGTAGGAGAGTCGATCATTGACGCTGTGGGAGGCGCAGAAACAGGACGTGTTCTGTTCAAAGGCAAGATCGTGGGCGTTGAGCGCAAGCTTTATATGGGCCACGTCTATGGTGAGGTCATTATCGAAGGCACAGGCACTGAGTACTCTGGAAAGGTCAAGATTCCCTTCAAAAATGAAAACATTGCTGTGATACGCATACCGAACGGTGGAGAAAGCAAAACTGGCGAGGAGAAGAACGAAGACGTGTTAGCGATCGTACCAGATCTGGTCTCTGTGATCGATGCACAGAATGGAGAAGCGATTGGCACTCCCGAGTATCGGTATGGCCTGATCGTCTTGGTCATCGGCATCACCGCCAGCGAGCGGTGGACAAGTCAAAGGGGTATCGAAATAGGTGGACCAAAGGCGTTCGGACTGAATCATTTGGAATACAGACCATTGGGCAAGTTTGTGAAGCCTGTCAGCGTCATTGATGAGTATGATGACACAGCATGAGGGCATCATGCAAGCGTTAGGGGCCGTTGGATGTAATAAATAGTCTATACGGTATCGTAATCTCAAGTGTGCTTGACGCCAGAGTATATTGGCAATATGATCTTGACTGTTGCCTCGTAGCTTGTGAAAAGGATTCCGCCGCTGAAAACGGTCCGTCCAAGACGCATGGTCGTGCCCTTCCAGAATCCTTTGACGCCGTAGTCAAGGAGGACACTCTTAACGGCTTCGGCAGTACTTGTTCCTTTAGCACTCTGCGATCTTGTCTTGATAACCTAGCACGATATTAGCACTTTGAACTTGAGAATTCGCGTCTTATGTTTCGTACGTCGAAAGGTTGGGTAGCAAGTGTCGTAACAACTCCCGCCACCGATCCATTGGCAAAGTTGACGGCGGTATTTTGTTCTATATTTCTTGTCTTCTCAAAGTCTTTGAGGATGTTGTAAGTACCCATGCGGAAAGCTGTGGCGGATGCTTGTTTGAGAGTAGTTCCCGCATACCCGCGGTATAGACCTAAGATTCCATGCTCTTGCCAGATGACTTTAGTTGCGTGTAGTCCTGAGCGGAATCTTTTTTCATTTCGAGCATCGTCGATCAAAGCTGTCTTGATTCGCTCACTAGGCGTGACTGCTGTAGTAGATGCTATGACACCAGCGGCCATGCCAGCTAGTAAATTGCGTAGGGGTGATAGAGTACCCGTCTCTGGGTCTGCGAATGATTCTTTGATCTGATCGAAGAAGAGAAATCGTACGCCATCTTTGGCTATTGAGCCCTGAGTAGTAGGTTGGCTTGGTGCTCAGTTGAATTGTGGATCAGAATCATCGAAACGATTTAGGGTAAGGAACAATATTTTGACGGGATTATGGATTCACATACCACAACAAGCGCGCCGCATCCCTTGTACAGCGCTCTGATACCCTCATTCTGGTAAACTCGCGTCACAACGAGAAAAGGGTTCCGTGGAGTTGGCACTCCTTTCTCCGCCCTCAGTTGGACACGGGTTTTTGCGAATTCCATAGGGTACTATCAAGGGCTCAGTCACGCGATGAACTTCTACAATAGGCACTCCGTTTTTGGACTGTACCGACAGGAACCCTTCAATACCCCCTGCAATGCCACCCGCGACGAGGGACACCACGGCGGGTGTATTCGTATCCTGCAGTCAATAAGTGGGCCGTATTAATGACGTGGAATTGTACGCACACTTGCGCCGGATACCATTAGTAGTTATAGACGATAGATATCTAGAAGATGTAGGGATACCGCAAGATACTGCTTGGAAGGTGGCAGATTAAAAAAGGCACCTCTAGCCGATAGCCGAGCCAGAAATGAGTTTCGGGCCGCTACCTGATGACGCGCTCCGAATGATTGGAACCTTTGTCAGAACAACTGTGCATTGCTGTAATTTAAGGAAAGCTTATAATACATTTTGCCAATGAAGATACTTGAGACAATGTCCCATAATTGTCATCAACTTTTTCGCATTACTTTCAGACGAACATCGCGTGTAGTCTCGCATCTTCTGTTCACTTTTATATGCGTGAAGGGTTAGGGAGGAACGAAAGCCCTGGTTGATGGGCATCTGGGACATCAATGAGAATGAACAAAGCAATGAGTAAATGGGATGCAACTGGACAGATTGGCTGATACGAAAAACCTGGTCTTTCTGTTTTCAGCATATCCACAGATCAACAAAATAACGCTTTTTAGTATCTGAAGAGACCATTCTATTCCAGATCGACGGACAATACAACAACAGAAGAATTCGAAGTAGATGACTAAAGTGAGAGACCATTTCATGGTTTTTGATCGACTTCCGTCCTTCCAATGAGTCACCTTTCAAGATCTCAAATTTCAACCTAATAAAATCCTCCAAGAACTGACGGAAGTAGGAAGAAGAAGGAGAAGGAGGAGGAGGAGGAGGAGGAGGAGGAGGAGGAGAAGGAGAAAAGAAAAATGCCGTTTTGGAACCAATAAACGTAAAACAAAAGAGCAGAAGAAAGAATAGAGCTTGGCTAGACGCTGACCATATGATAATATTTAGCCTTCAACAAACTATTTGAATGTTGTTTTATTGGCAGCTCGTTCCGGATCGAGGTCTCAACCATACTGCCACATTTGCTGCGGTGACCATCTATGAAGGAATTCGGAAAAGTGGCTTTTCGCCACGTTGAGCACGCCAGCTGTTAGTAGAACGCAAAAGATCCCAGCAACCTTCAATGACCCAGCCCCAGGACTTGGCGAATGAAGCTGTCACTTCCCACCCAGTTGGATCCCATGGGTCACGCCAAACGAGTACGCCTGGATCATGTCCTGGAATCACCCCTCGAAGAGCGTGACAGAGCTCGTCTTCGTCAAAATTGTCGAACCCTCGTCTGAACAGGTTATCTCGTAGTTCAGGGATCGGGAGTAAATCAGTCCAGGGATGGTGCACTGTGATACATTGCAAGCTAGTTGGTCGCAATGCAACCGGAAGTTCCGTGGACACCACGGCTTGCTGAGAGATCATTGAGTTGAAGGGCGAGATTCCATCATCACTCATCTGTTCTGACGAGATACCCAGGACCTCAATATTGACTAGTAAAGCTCTAATGAAATTGAATTGGGATAAGCTCGGGAGGATTGTCAGCTCT
Organism: Mycocentrospora acerina; assembly: GCA_022701365.1. Taxonomy (NCBI): domain Eukaryota; kingdom Fungi; phylum Ascomycota; class Dothideomycetes; order Pleosporales; genus Mycocentrospora; species Mycocentrospora acerina. The sequence goes on from JAKUHH010000040.1 coordinate 743,357, forward strand.
GGGGTGCGAGCCAAGTAAAATCGATACGCAACGTCTCTAAATCTCTGAAGAACCATGCGGGTATGTTCCGATTTAGGTTCGAGGACGTTAACGCTCCTGATGGCGAGTATAATAGCCTCGAGTTCCGAGTGTGGATGCGCCTGCAACATTGAGACTGGTGTGGGAGCTACCACTGCACAGGACAAGGCAAGCCGTTCACCTTCGGAGACAACTGCATCACGGCACTCGAGATCTTTCTTTCTCTTTGACCCTGACAGGGATTAGTCACTTTGAATTGTCTCCGAGTGGATTGTTTCTTCGTACTATGAATCCGCTGGTTACGGCGATTTTGAATCTTGCGTCTCTTTTGCGGATTTGTAATCCCTGACCAGTCTTCCTCATCTTTCACCCAACCTTGCAAGATGCTGGTTATTTGTGTGTCAGCAGCACTGAAGTGCGTCATTACGGCTTAGTACAGGCTGCAACGATTCAAAGAGTTGATTGAGTTGAGATGCGGAAATAAAGCTGATGTTCATGCAACTTGATGACAGCGGCAGGTACAATGCTGAAGCTCAATCAGCTGAATCAATCCCTTATATCTCCCTTCGTTGGAACATGACGATCAAGGACGAAAGAACGAATCATCGTACAGTCGAAACTACGCTAATGCAGCCTGATGACTGCTGCATTAGCGCAAAAGACACCGATCGAGGCTCGTCTTGGCTTAGCTCAGGACGTTGCTCGATCTCGGTGGCGCAAATTTAGAGGAGAAAAATGTACGATATTGGAAATCACATAGCCATTTTCATAATTCGATAAATTTTTAACCTTAGTTTGCAGATTTCTGGTAATAACTTCCTCTTGTGTGGTGGAGATGGCATCGTATCGTACACGCGGAATAGAGTGGACGTTCGGTCTGGAAATTGAGCTGTTGGAGATATCGGCGAACAGAATGTTTCTCACGTCTACACTGTCTTAGATGCTAATGCAACTCGATGACCGGGCAGATGTGGGTATTGTTAGGTGAACCGAGCATTTAGAGCTACGGTAGAGATTAGAACGGTAATACGACTAAAGTCCGGTGGCATAGAAATAGAGAAACACAGCTGCATTTCTCAATAGTTTAAACAAAACCATCACCTTTGATCACGATTTTCCACTTCTCAGTCCCAACCTCGGGCAGTGAATATGGTTAAGACACTCCAATTCCAGGACATTCAGGTCCCTACCCCAGGCTTCGGCGCCATGGGCCTTAACCACGGCTATGGCAGCGATCTAAGCCTTGAAGAAGCCGAGCCGATCTTGCTGAAAGCGATTGAGCTCGGATGTACATTCTGGGACACAGCGGTCGCCTATAAAGCAGGTCTCAATGAGAAACTGCTAGGCGACTTCATCAGGAAACATAATGTCCGCGAAAAATTGTTCAGTGAGTGAAATTCTTCGATGATATCTTACAGACATCCATTGCTGACCAATTACTACTAGTTGCCTCTAAATGTGGAGTTACATGCCTCAATGGTGAACCTAGGCGCATAACTAATTCCGCAAGCCACATTGAAGAATACATCGAAGGCACTATCGAGAGACTTGGCTTCGCCCCGGATCTCTACTACCTGCATCGTATAGACCCCAACACTCCTCTTGAAGAGTCTATCCCAGCACTTGATAGTATCCGAAAGGCAGGAAAGACAAAGTACATTGGTCTTTCTGAGTGCTCTGCGAATACGTTGCGCAAGGCTAACTCAAGTCAGTCAATAAACATCTACCTCCTCACGCATATCGCTAACTCCATTATAGTTGCCAAGATCGATGCTGTTCAAGCAGAGTACTCGGCTTTCGAGACGGTGCACGAAACAGACGGTCTGATTGACACAGCGAAGGAGCTGGGAGTGGCATATGTCGCGTATAGCCCACTGGGTAATGGATGGCTTGCGGACAATTTTGACTACAAGTCTCCTGAAGACTTCGCGCCCAACGACTACCGCCGAACAGGTAAGATTCCAATCCAAACCACGATCCAAATTGCAGCAACTGCTCACACTCAACAGTTCCTAAATTACAAGGCGAGAACTTCTACAAGAACAAAACTATTGTGGAGGAGATCAAGAAAATCGCATCGAGGAAGGGCTGCACGACTTCTCAGATAGCACTTGCATGGGTTGCCAGCCAAGGCATGATTGCTATTCCCGGTACAACCAAGTCGACGCGCCTTGCAGAGAATTGGGCATCGAGGGATATCGAGTTGACAGAGGAGGAGAGAGATGAGATGCGCAAGGTCATTGATGCTGCAAAACCAATTGGCAACAGATTCGCCCCCGCCCTTCAGGCGGTGGTTGGTCATTAGAGCAAGAACAGTATCATTCAAGAAATTACCACATCTCATTTTCTACCTAAGCCCCTCCCCCATAGCAAATAGCAGAGGACTCATCCTTCTAAGAGAACGCCCCCTTGCTTCGCACAAAGCAGAAAAGAAGAAAGGAAAAGGAAAGACACAGGCATAACGATGTCGTTTGAAAGCAATACCCACAAACTGCCGATCTAAATGGCAAGGAACCCGAAACAAGACCTTGAAATGCTTTCGATGCCACGAGAAGAAAATTCTCGCGTTCAAGCTTCTCAATCGAGAGCCGAGCGAGCGGCCTGAGCAAAACACTTCCGTCCCAATGCAAAACGTCTCCAGAAGTCACGACGCCATACTCTTCTTTTGGTATCAATGCGTGTCTTCGTTGCCCTTCATACCCCATAAGTATCGTGAATCATGCTTAACTCCCCGCACGCATTTACTGCGATGCACACTGCACGCGCTCAGCGCCAGGGTGCATTTCATCGTCGTCATCGTCCATGCCGCCCATGCCGCGTGCGCGCTGGTTCTCCCTTGTGGGGTCGACATCCTCAAGCGTGAAATCATCGGTCATGGCGTCTGCTGGTGGCAAAGAGTCAGGGACCTTGCGTGCGGGCAAAACGGACTCGAGAGCGCGGATCTGCTCGGGGTCCATGGGGCCACCCTCAGCGTTGAGCAGCTTCTCGGGGAACTTGACGTCGAACTGAATGTACAAGTTGCCAAAGTCGTGGTGTCGGTATGAGGGCATACCCTGGCCGCGGATGACCTTGACGTCGCCGGGGCTAATGCACTCGCCGGGGATGATGTCGACAGTCAACCACCGGTCGTCGAGGTGCTCAATGTGGATTTGGCCACCCGCCAGAGCAGTCAGCAGGTCAATCTCACACTGGTAGAAGAGGTCGTCGTCTTTGCGCTGGAAGCGAGTGTGGGGCTTCTGCTCAATCTCGAAGACGACATCGCCGGGCTCGACGCCAGGCAATTGGTCGCCCTCGCCACGGAACTCGATCTTGTGACCAGACTTGACGCCACGGTCAACGTGGACGTGCAGGACCTTGCGCTCAATGATGGTCTTCTTGCCGTTGCACTGCTTGCACCTGTCCTTGTCGCGGATGATCTCGCCCTCTCCCTGGCAGTCGGGGCACACAGTCTGGAAGCGCTGGATCATAGGACCCATCTGCCTCATCATGTGCTTCATGCCGCGTCCGTCGCAGCCAGCGCACTTCTTGACGGCACCCTCCTTGCCGCCAACGCCGTGGCACTTGGGGCAGATGACCGACTTCTGCAGAGCAAGCTTCGAGACCTTGCCGCGGTAGATGTCCTCGAGAGACACCTTGTGGACGTGCGAGATGGTGCGCGCCTTCTTGGGGCCCTGTTCGCGCTGACCGCCACCGCCAAACATGCCTCCAAATGGACCGCCGCCACCGCCAAAGAACTGCGCAAACAGATCCTCGGCCGCCATACCGCCGCCGCCTCCGCCGCCCTGCTCGAGGCCCTCCTCACCATACTGGTCGTATATTTGTCGTCTCTGAGGGTCTGAAAGCACCTCGTATGCGTGTGAAAGGTCCTTGAACTTGTCGGCGGCGTCGGGGTTGTGGGCGTTCTTATCCGGGTGCCACTTGAGCGCACCCTTTTTGTACGCAGACTTTAGTTGTGCCTCGGAGGCATCTGGCGCCACCTGCTACTGTTAATACGACTACTTAGCCGCTCATCAGAGGCTGTACATACGCCGAGGATCTCGTAGAACTTGGTCTCTTTGACCATTGTAGCGGTTAATGGTTGGGTGGTGGTGGAGACGAGGGGCTAGCGGGGTTGCGAACGTCGTCGTGGAGGGGCCTTGGTGAGGTTACGTAGGGACTTTTTGCGGGCACTCTTTCGCTATGTTCTGCGATTCTTGTCCGGTCAGCGTTCAGGCTCCAAATGAGGAGTTGCAGGGTGAGTTTGCGTCCAGCCTCGACATAGAATACAGTGCAGAACGTCGCCGCCTCCAGATCAATCAAAAAGTGCTTACCGATGCTTAATGAAACTTTGATTTAACTGTTTTGCAAAAAGGAGTAGGTGAAGTACAGTTCACACCTGAGATGTCGTAGTCTGTGTCAAGGGCAAAAGCTGCGGCTTTGTGTATTTAAAAAGTAGCCCAACCGGGGCGTCGTTGCAAATGCGCCGGACAGAAGTTTCTAAGCGTTTCGACGCCCTTCCACGGCCTCTGCTTCGCCCCTGCGCGGCTGAAAACACCCGTCTGTCTGCTCAAACAACGGACACGTCCCCGCACAGCGTGACGATCTCTGAAAACTCAAAATAATAACTATGCAAGGTCAGAAACCTGCAAAAATGTCCCTGTTGCAGTTGTTTGCAGTTTCCGTTTTCGACGAACCATACTCAAGTCCCTCTAAGCTACCCAATCAGCTAGCAGCGGATCGAAGTATGCTTACCTATCATTCGTGCATCTATTGCTTCCAACTTGCATCCGTTAGCCAAAGATTGTCCTTCAGGCTGCACTGCATGATTTAGGCCAAGGCAGCCTTGATGTCAGCAGAGTGTAGTCGATGCCTATCTTTATTGGATACTTGTAGTTCATGTGTTTCAGCCCCAGGCCGCCACAAGACATGTTAATACACCAGGGAAATGGCACATGTACGACGCCTCACAGCATTGACCTGCGGTAATTAGGGTCCACATCGAACTCTAGGCTAGGCCAGTGTGTCACGTGCATAAGGTGGATATTCATATGGTAGAGAGACTGGAAAGTGATGGGAATAGGGGAATACGTATACATTGAGATAGCCGCATTGCAAAACGGTGAGTGTGGGGAGCTGCTAGGAACTTGAATCAAGGAACACCGAGAGACGGGTCAAGATATTGAAAACGGAGCAAGTGAAGTCATTTGAGCATTGATTTGACTGGTCTGGTCATTTCTTTACGAAGACGTCAGTCGGTGAATCTCCTCGAAGTAGAACCTCAGGTCATCTGGCTTTACAAATGGTGTAATTCCTGGACATTATTAGCACTTAATCAAGAACTTTTGCATAGACATCCATACCGTGACCTAGGTTGGCGATCCAGCCCTGCTTGCCGCCGCCAAAGCCAGCAACCATGTTCTCCACCACTTTGGTGATAGATTCCCGAGTTCCATACAACACACCAGGATCAGCGTTTCCTTGCAGAGTCTTCCCCTTCACCCTAGCAATCTTGTAGGCTTCAGCTGGGTCGTGTAGCCAGTCCAAACCAATGGTATTGTACTTCGAATCACAGAGATCGGACAATGCGTACCACGCTCCCTTTGCGAAGACGGTCATCGGAACGGGCTCAAGACCTTTAGATTCGAGGCGTGCTGGCAGGTTGTCGGCAATATAGTTGAGGTATGGCAGAGCAAAGGTTTCGAAAGAGGAAGGCGACAGCTCGCCAGCCCACGAGTCGAAGACTTGAATCATCTACCAATTGTCAGCATCAAGTTTTGTCTCAAACGCTAAGCTACTTACTTGTGCTCCAGCCTGTACCTGCAAGGCTAGGTATTCTACACAAATCTCTGCGATTTTCTGCAGCAACGCCTTGCTCTCCTCCGGGTATTTGTATATCCAGGTTTTTGTCTGAATGAACATCTTGCTGCCTCCTCCTTCAACCATATAGCACAAGAGCGTCCAGGGTGCGCCACAGAACCCAATCAGTGGTACCCTTCCGGCCAGTTTTTGCCTTGTCAGGGTGATGGCTTTGTATACATAGTCCAGCGACTCCTTCACATCCACATCTCTTTCAAGAACTTCTTTATACTGTTGGTCGTCTGGCGTTTGGAGTGGGTCGGGGAAGTGAGGCCCCTTCTTGTCCACCATGATGACCTCCATCCCCATTGCTTGGGGTATAACGAGGATGTCAGAGAAGATGATGGCAGCATCGATGAGTCCTTCGTAGCGTTCGATAGGCTGAAGTGTCAATGTGGAAGCGATTTCGGGGCTTCGGCAGCACTCGAAGAAATCATTCTTGCCTTTCGCCTCATGATATTCAGGAAGATAGCGCCCAGCTGTGCACTGTGAGTTTTAATGCATACCAATGCAGGCGGAAGCTTCATACCCTGACGCATCACCCATATAGGCGGGCGTTCAACCTTTTCGCCTGCCAATTATTAGTGATTGATTCTTGACCGTAGGTTTTGAATCAGCCTACCCCTTGCTGTGCGCAAGATCAGGTCATTTTTCATGGGCTCAAATTGAGGTGACATTGTTGCTGTGTGATGAAAGAGGTGCAGATGCGCATGCTCGGATTTCGAAGTGAACTCAATCAACCCCGCGTCATTTTGATGCTATACCGAATTGAGACGCGTTCCTGCATTACAGCTTCCATCACCCGCAACGCCGAGGCAACACTATCGCGCCCTCTATCATGCCTCTGCAGCATTTTCGATACACGACGCGTATCAGATTTGCTCGATTGTCATGGAATCTCAAATTAGCTCCGCGAGTATGCAGCAATGCTTCAAAGATGCTCTTCTCAAACTTAACGCGACCACGCGCGAAACCACGTGCATTGGAGGCAACATTATGTCAAAGGCCCCAACATCGAGGTGCGAAGAAGAAGTCCACAGTAGAGCTCGGTGAAATGTTACAAGGGGCTATCACAACAAGTGCATTACCACCGCAACAGGATGAAGAGCCAGACTATCCTCCATTATTACAGCAAGTACGCAACAACATGCTCAAATTCAGCCATTGTGTACTGGTCACACGGGTTGGTGGTTTTTACGAGGTAAATATATGTATTTTGGTCTTCTGCTCTAGCTGATGTAAGTAGCTTTACTTTGAACATGCAGACGAGTATGCTCCCCTTCTCAATATAAAGAAGATCAAGAGGAAGACAAGCAAGGCTAGTAAGAAGCCCGCAGTATCAATGGTCAGTGAGAATTATACTTGCTTATCTTTAGTTATATTGACAGCGACAGGCTGGTTTTCCTGCATATCAACTAGATCGTTACCTGAAAATTTTGGTCCAGGACCTCAATAAACATGTCGCCATTAGTGATGAATTCGTCAACGATGCGCCAACAAGAGCAAAAGGAGATCCTCAGTTCACCCGAAGAGTCTCTCGTGTCATTACACCTGGTACTCTGATCGACGAACACTTTATGGATCCTTGGGAGAACAACTACTTGCTCAGCATTCACGTCAATCCAGATGTACTAAAGGAGAGCTCACTGAGAGACAGTCCAGGCAGCCCAGGTGTATCTTCAGTCCTTAATCTACCTCGCACTGAGGTCGGGCTAGCCTGGATGGATCTCTCCAGCGGAGATTTCTCCACTCAAGCAACAGACATAGCTTCTTTACCTTCGGCGGTGGCTCGTATCAGACCAAGAGAGATAGTTCTTGATAGTATATTTCAGAAACAAGAAAATTCTCGTATTGTATCGATTCTAGAAGAAGACGGGAACACCATTACTTTCCAAAAGCCTTCCGAAAATGTACTTACTTCGAAAGAGTGGCTACCTTTACTCAAGGATGCGGTCGATGATTTCGACGCAGCTAACTTTGCGCTAAGTGAGGTGGCTGCAGGTGGTTCACTCTTGCATTATGTCAAGCATCAGTTACTTGGCTCCCAGACCCGATTGCAAGCTCCTGTGAGACATCAGGCTAACGACTATATGAGCATCGACAAGAACAGTCTCAGAGCACTTGAGATCAGGAGTACTATTCGTGATGGGCTCTATGAAGGTAGTTTGCTACACTCATTGAAGAAGACAGTTACCAAAAGTGGAACCAGATTGCTCACCCAACGCTTGTGTAAGCAGACATGTTTTGGCCAGTAAATTTAAGGCTAACAGAATTAGCTGTGCCCTCCATGTCCTTGTCAACAATTAACGAGAGACTAGATTTGGTTGAAGAGATGATCGAATATCCGCAACTTCGCCAAGACGTAGTCGCATTTCTCGAGCAGACCTTTGACTCGCTTCGCCTAGTAACCAAATTCGCTTATGGCCGTGGCGATGCAGATGATCTCATGGAACTCTCCAAAACTATATTTACCACCTCCGAGATTGTCAGGCATCTTCGTAAACACACTGCTTCAAGGAATTCTACCCCATTAGGTCACACTCATGGAGGATTGGAAACTCGACGAATGCATTGTTTGCCGGCATTAGAACGCCGTTTTGACTTGGAGCAGCCTACCAAGCTAGCAGAATGCATACAAGACGCCATTGATGAAGAAGGGCTGTCCGAGTATCACCGCATCGAGAATGAAGAAGCTGATGAGATTTCAGACTTGGCCCAGGATGTATTAGCACGCGAAGCTGGAGAAGACGATCTCAAAGCCATGCCGAAGCGGGTTCAACCAAAACCACATATGATTGAACCCAGCGTCAAGAAGGCAACAGATGGACGGGCAGATGTGTATATTATGAAGCGGAAAGCCAGTGCGCTTTTGGAACGACTCCACAAATCGTTAGACTTGATGGAAAAGCAGAGAGTAGAATTGGAGAACAAGCTGCGCCGACAGATGGGTACAGAAACACTGACGCTCAAGTGGACGCCTAGCCTCGCTCACGTTGCCTTTGTACGAGGGAAGGATACTTCCCGCGTCACCGATCACTATCCAAAGAGTTTGAGCAGCAGCAGATCAACGCGCTCCTTCCAAGTCCCTGAATGGACGCAGCTAGGGGCGAGAATGGATGAGACCCGCTATCGCATCCGCAGCGAAGAGCAGCGTGTGTTGAGTGATTTACGCGGGGGCGTGATTAAGAATCTAGTCAGACTACGACGGAATGCTTCTGTTCTGGATGAGCTGGACGTCGCATGTGCCTTTGCCATTCTTGCCATTGAAAAGAATTTCGTGCGACCTATCATCAATGCTGGAACTTCACACCACATCGTCGGTGGGCGCCATCCAGTAGTGGAAACCGGTCTTATGGATCAGGGACGCCAGTTCTCACCAAATGATTGCCTCCTCGGCGTTGAGGAAAGGATATGGTTGATTACTGGCCCAAACATGGCGGGCAAGAGCACATATCTAAGGCAGAATGCACTCATCTCGATTCTCGCGCAAACTGGTTCTTTTGTCCCAGCCGAGTATGCAGAGATTGGCTTGGTAGACAAGGTCTTCAGTCGTGTGGGTTCTGCAGACAACCTGTACCAAGATCAATCCACATTCATGGTAGAGATGCTGGAGACGGCGCATATTCTCAAAGAAGCCACGTCCCGCTCTTTCGTTATCATGGACGAAGTCGGTAGAGGAACGACACCCGAGGATGGAATTGCAGTAGGCTATGCTTGTCTTCATCATCTTTACCATGTCAACCAGTGCCGAACGTTGTTCGCGACTCATTTCCACAAGCTGACTGACATGACAAAAGACTTTGAGAAGTTGGGTTGTTATTGCAATGACGTGGTTGAGCAATCAAACGGCGAGTTCTCGTATGTGCATCGACTAAGTAAGGGCGTGAATCGGGAGAGTCATGCTTTGAAGGTTGCTAGAGTAGCTGGTGAGTCAACACAGGTTTACGATAAAGTTTCCTGGTTTCCGTCGAAGTGTGCTCTTTCCGTTTCTACATACTAAAATTTGCTAGGTCTTCCTGAAGATGCAATTGCAGTTGCTGCCCAGGTCCTCCAACAACTCAAACCTTCCATCGTGGAGCAAGAGCGTGCAAAAGGGCATTTAAAGGCAGCAGCATAACAAACAAATTGAAGTGTTTATACATGTCGATCAACCTTGTCTCTTTTCATCACGACACACTAACACATCGATAGCCATCGTATCTACAGTCAGAATTACCTCACTGTACTCCTTATCACTTTACACATCGCTCTTTTATTGTTTACATACGGTGTCCGACCATTTATGTCTCTTTCATCTCAAGACTGATCAACATCTCCCCTTCTCCGAGCTTTCCACTCTCTCATTGCGTTCCGAAAATGCAGGCGACGATCAAAATTACTTGCATACTTCTCACTTACAGGGTTCTTGACTTCCTCGTTCGTTTGAAGCTCTATCTCATAAGAATGCCTGACCTGGAAGACGATTCCGTCTGTTTTTCCACACGCCTCTGCAAAGTAATTATGACAAGACTTCTCAAACATGCGATCCAATATCGGGGTATCGAGTACGCCCACACCCATTCGCACCTTTACCAGACTTTAACCGAACCAACCAACAATGGCTGGACTCAAAATATAGCCTTAACCTCAAGTTCCCACGCCGCCTTCACTGACGATGACGAACAAGAGTTTAGTAGTCACCCAGCATTTACCAGTAGGAGCAGTTCAGTCCATGTAGGGAATCCGATGAATATGATGGACACTAGTGTCGCGAATCCTCAACCAGAATGTTCTTCCGAAGATACGACGATGAACGGCACTGGGGCTCGGGCGATGTGTTCTTTGGTCATCAAATCTGTTAAATTAGCTGCAAACTCCCATCCTAAGCCTGGTACCTCGTCATCTCCATCATACTTTTCCGATTTTCCGAGTCTTCAACCTCAAGCCCAGGCTATACCTCAAACACCAGCTGCAAACGACGGTGGGGAGGAATATTTTCTCTGTGAATTTGGGTATTTAGCTCCTGTTATCCAATATTCTCACCAAGAAAGTACGCATGGAAGAGAAGTGCCTTTATCTCTGCCAGGACGGTTTAGGTCGTTGCCACCTCCGTTGTACTGCAGGTACTATAGCGAACCTCCGCCACCACCGTACGAGTTTGACGACAAAGAGGGCAAAGGTATTTGATTTTTGGCGACTTTTGTGCATCAGGAACTGGGCGCTCATGCATCAATCAATACGCATGATTTGCATATGGCTTCAGCTCATGTGCGCGAATTCTTGTGGCCAAGAATATGCACAACGGCTAAAAACGATGCAATTCTGAACATAATACTCCGACTCAGGGCATAAACCTTTGCAACCTTAACTACACACCACTACTCTTATTTTCCCTCATACATCATCCACCTCCCTCCACTTCTCCTTCATCAACTCGTTACTTACCTCACTCCCTTCATCCACCAACTTCCTTGCCCCTTCCGCCCCCACCACCGGAACCCTAACCTCGAATCTCTTTCCCTCCGACGCGTCCCTTCCCTCGATCTGATACGGAAATGGCACCCACTCGGGTAGCAATCCTAGCTGCTTCAGCACCGTCCCCTGGTCCCAGCTAATATGCTCATGGCACAGCCTATCGCCGCGCATCCCAACGATTGATGTAAACGGAATCTCCAGGCGTTTGTTCGTTGGCGGTATACCAGGGAGCAGCCAGGGTATTTCGGTGGTATGGGTAAAGCTGAAGATGAACTCGTCGATGACGTGGGAGGTGCCAGTTGTGCGAGAAAGGAGAGCAAGGGATGTGTCTGGGGGATTAGAGAAGATGAAATGGTGCGTGTAGAAGGATGTTAGAGCTGGCTTGCCGATTCCTCCCCTTTTGTTGATTGTCAGCTTGTGGGCTCTCTCTCTCTCTCTCTCTCTCTCTCTCTTTAATATATTTCTCACGGATGCTAAGTAGAAAAAGAAGCAATGCAAGAAAGGAGAACTAGGAAGCTACTCACGTCATAGTGGGAATATGATTGACATACGGCTCATCCACCATGGTCGCCATCGTCTTGCCCACATCCCGCTCCCCAAACTCATACTTGCAATGCTCTTCCCATACGGCCTCGAGGTCGAACCACGGCCCGTTGAGAAGCGGCTTCAAGAATGCGAGACTCCGCGTATGTGCGAGATCCGCACTGGCTTTGTGGTAGGCGTCGTCGTTAGGGAGCATCCAGTTTGCGTCGTTCGTGGCGTCGATGTAGCAGTGTTCTTTTACGGTGGCGGGGTCGTCTGGGATGGAGAGCGTGGCAGGGGGGAAGGAGCATGATTCTCGACGCCGAGGGACGGGGCCAGCAGCGTGGATTAATTGGTGGGGAGTGGAGTATGTGGTGGGGTTGATTGAGTCGTTCAACGAGGAGAATTTCCTGCCGCCGTAGGAGACAATGGCTTTTATCTTTGGGTGAAGGTGGACTGCTTCGGAGACGTAAAAGGGGATGCGGGAGAGGTATGCTAGGAAAGTACATTAGCAGATGATCATTTTTCCTTCTTTTCTCTCTTTACAAGTCTTCTCCCTTGTTTTTCATAGCGAAAAACTCATCGCCTCGATACTACTCTCTAGCTCTTGCTTCCTCGATGAATCCCCCCCCCCCCCCCCCCCCCCCCCCCCCCCCCCCCCCCCCCCCCCCCCCCCCC